>JASAOM010001002.1:0-75846 GCA_030849085.1 Borovskyia barvae
TACCACGTGTCGTGTGCCGAGAATGAGTTTTGGGTGCTGATCGTGGGCCGCTTCGTCATTGGTCTTTTTCTCGGCGTGATTGGCGTTGCGTGCCCGATGTACGTTGACCAGAACGCGCACCCGAAGTGGAAGCGCCTGATCGGTGTGCTGTTCCAGGTGTTCACGACGCTCGGCATCTTCTTTGTTGCGATGATCGGTCTTGCGGTGGGCCAGAGCATTCGCTTCACCCAGAACAAGGACCAGATGGTGATGGCTCGCATGCAAGGCGTAATAGTCTTTTCAACTCTGTTGAGTCTACTGACTATTTTCCTGGGCGTTGTTGTGCAGGACTCGCGCGCGAAGTTTGACGGTGGCAACGAGGAGGGCGCGGTGGAGCTAAACCCCAACGAGTACGGCTTCGCCGAGATGCTTCCGCGTCTGGCGATGGGCGCCGTGATGGCTGGCACGCTGCAGCTGACGGGCATCAACGCCGTGATGAACTACGCACCGACGATCATGAGCAGTTTCGGCCTTGCGCCGCTTGTGGGCAACTTCGTTGTCATGACGTGGAACTTTGTGACGACGCTCGTGTCTATCCCACTCGCCCACGTGTTCACGATGCGCCAGCTGTTCCTGTTCGGCTCTGTCTTCACGTCTTCCATGTGCCTGTTCTTGTGCGGCATCCCTGTGTTCCCCGGCGTCGCTCAAAAGGCAGTCAAGGACGGTGTCGCCATCACTGGCATTCTGCTGTTCATTCTCGGCTTCGAGGTGTGCGTAGGCCCGTGCTACTACGTGCTGACGCAGGACATGTTCCCCCCGTCGTTCCGCCCGCGCGGTGCGTCTGTGACGCAGGTGGTGCAGTTCATCTTCAACCTTATCATCAACGTGTGCTACCCGATCGCGACGCAGAAGATCTCTGGCGGCCCGTCTGGCAACCAGGACAAGGGCCAGGCTGTCGCCTTCATTTTCTTCGGCTGCATTGGTCTGATCTGCTTCGTTATCCAGGTCTTCTTCCTGCACCCGTGGGATGAGGCGCGCGATGCGAAGAAGAAGAGCCCAGGGGGTGACGCGAAGAAGTCGCCCAGTGAAGGGTCGAGCGGCAACAAGGCAGAGTGAGTTCTGCTCAGCGAGGGCTCGCTTGGTGGACTCGTGGGTGGTTTTCGCTGCATTTCACTGGTAGATGTGATGGAAATTTTCGCATCGGCAGTTTTCTGCTGTTATTCCGGTCCGCGATGATCTGGGAGGTTGTTCCCCAATGCTGTAATTTTTACGAAGCGTCGTGGATGGTAGTTTCGTGGAGAAGATCATCGCCGCTTCCCCTATACTTTGACAGCCGCGCTTCTCCAAGGATGCACTGACACAGTTTCGGAACTTTCTTTCACGTTGTCTTGTTTTCGTACTCTGTTCTATCTCTGTCTATCCTCACTTTCGGTTATCCACCGATCGGTTAAGTCGAGAAACCTCGCAAATGGAGAGAAACGGAAGGAAACAAAAACGTCTTTGATTTCCCTTTTCCATGTTTTTCCCTACGCCCTTTCGTTTTTCTGGTTTTGGCAGTTTCTGCTCGTGTTGCTGCTCTCGAGAAAGTTAAGTGGCTCGTGGAATGTTACGGTTTCCATCTTTTTCTTGAATCGAGAGCTCGGAGGTGTTGTGCTCGTTCTTGCTCCTCTTCTTTTAAAGAAAATTCTCCCGTTTTTTTAGTTTTTTTTCTTTTTTATTTGTGCGATCGAGAGGGTGCACTCATAGAAAAAAAAGTAAGTTGGGTGTCTCTTGTTTTTTTTGTTAAAAGTACTTGTGTCATTTCTTTTCCGTTTTTTGTGTTTTTGATAATATTCGACGAGTTTTTTTTTATGTTCCTGTGAGTGAAAGATCTCAGCCCCCCTCCCCCCGGACCTCCATGTGCGTTTCGTGGGTGATGGGTCTGTAGTCCAATTCTGACGGAGAGTGTTTCTTCCGTCAGCCCCTTTTTTGTACGCGCGATACGGCGTCGGCGTGTTCGCATCCCCTCTGTGTCTCCATCAGTACGTGGACCTCATCAAGAAAAAGAGGGGGAAAATTCTTTTTTTTTCGCTCTGGATAAGTGATGGTTCCTTCTTCGAGAGAGACGGATAGGAAGAAGGAGATGAGAGTTCACGCTGTTTCCTTTCGTTTTTTCTCTTCCATTCTTCGAGTGTCAAAGGGCTAGCACTGAAGATCTCGCAAACTCATGCTGTACTTTTTTTCTCTCTTTCGCTTCATCTCTAAGAGTTCAACAGATGGACATCGATATGGGGGGGGGCGCCGTGCCGGTGAAAGTTTTGGGAAAATATGGTCTCTGACCACGTTGGTAGTTCTCTAACGTGATATATATGATTTCATCTCGACAGCATATCTCTCGAAGTACGCCTGGTGAAATAAAAATTTCTCCCATCTTCCAATATAAATATATATATATATATATATATATATATATATATATATATATATATATATATATATATTTACATCGATAAATGAGTTTATGCAGATACGGATCTTTTTTTTTGTTTCGCTCTATATTTGGGATTCGTTTTTGTTTTGCTTTCGAAAAATTTTGACGCCTTTTAAGTTTGCAGAAGTATATAACTGTACCTTCACATCTGGAAGTGCTGATTCCCGAATCCCAAGGCACACATGCACACCCCTAACGCACCTACGTGCTTCCTTTCCTTCCCCTTATTGTTCTAAGATTGACATCTCTAGACGAGAGGAAAGGACGAACTTCTTGTCATGATGACAGAAGTAGATGCTGCGTGTGTGTGTAATTGGGGGGGGGGGGGCGTATCCGTGTGCGGCAGGAAGAGGAAGAAGCAATGACGAGGCTTGTCACGCACCAGCTTCTCACTAGTATGAAGAAAGGAAGGCAATACGGAAAAAAGGGGGGGAGATAATTCAAACAAGAAATGAAAACCACGAATGAATAATATTTTGAATAGCTTCTCTTCCATCTTCCGCTCAAAACGAACGTTAGAAAAAGACGAACTGATGAGTTCTGCCCCCCCTTCCCCCCCTCTCTCTCTCCACTCCCCACTCCCTATTCTCTCAACACTTGCAGCACGTGAGCGCTTCCTCGCTTTGGCTTGTAGATAAAGGTGAGTGATCGTTTCGGCAAGCTGGAGATCGACTAACTGCAGGGGGAAGAAAACAAGATAGGTCCATGGCCTCTTCTGACTGAAAGAGGTGGGGGAGGAGGGGGGGAGGTCAGAACGAAAGAAAAGAATCATATTATGCTTGCTTTTTTGTTTCAGCGGGGGCGCAGGCGGCTTATCAGCACTTAAGGGGAGTCACCGTTTTGTTCCCTTCCCCCCTCACCTTTTTTTTCGGTAGAACTCTTCGTTATCTTGTTTATGTTTCCTTTTCAAAGAGCATTATTATTATTACGTGTCTCTCCAAGTGAGAAAACTGAGGGAAGCCAAAGCCAAGATAATAGAAGCAACAACAGCAACGTGGAGAGGCTTTCGTACAGACTTGTGAAAAGGGAAGGCGCGGGGGGGGGGGAACACAAGATGGGGAAGAGGGGCGAGAGGTGAGGAAGGCCTGCCCACTGCCCTCTCCTTGTTTGTCTGTTGCCTCTGTGGTTCAGATTTTGTTTGAACAGTGGGATCATTTTCCCTTCTACTGGCGGCAGCTGTCGCCGCGCTGGTGGCTGTGACCCGCCACTGGGCGACGAAGGACTTGTTGCGTTCACTCCCCTCTTTGTATCTCTTTTTCCTTCTCCCCGTTCTTCTCCCTTCGCGCAATTTCCCCACCCCGTCACGCTCCATTCTATGCACTTCTTCTCTTCGCCCGCCCTCTGTTTCTTTCCCTCCTGGATCATGGGGCGGCAGACATAAAGCCACGGAACACAAGATGATTCAATCAACATACACTCACACAGACACGCAAGAATACTGCTCTGCCTAGTTCAAGAGGCAGCATCATAATGCAGATGTCTCTGAACTTCCTAGCCTTTCTCAACGCCCATCCATCAAGCTTGAGCCTTGATCAAAAAGTAAAAAACACGCTGCGACTGATTCAGCTGGACGTTCATGTCCCGTGTATCGATGTACGTGACGCAGAGTCGAGGGTGCGTGTGAACGGCATGGCTCCTTCCCCCCTTTCCTTCCCGCTCCCATGATCCGTACTCCCCTTCCCTCCTCTTCCCCTCTCCCCTGCTATGACTACTGCGTGTTCTCGGTCCAGATAACTTTTCCCTGAGAATTGAAGGACCCATCTTCTTTTTTGGCGTGTAGGTGTGTGTGTCGGAGGCAAAGAGAAGCTCGCATCAGATGACGTCGGCGCTTTTGTCCGTGAGGATATCTATCGATGCCTTCTCTCTCAACTAGGCGGGCATATTCTTCAATTTCTTCTATGATCCAAAGCGTACTTTCCATCCGAAGTGGTGTTCATGACGATCGTGTTGAAAGCCGTAGCGTGTACACGCCCCTACCCCCGTTTTAAATAGTCATTTCTGCTTCACGAGCATGCTTTCCGTCGGCTTTTTGCGGAGGTCTCTGTCATCAGCGGCAGAAATTGAGCGAATCTGCAAAAGAATGAGGCTGGCGAACTGTGATGAGCCGCCTTGCTGTGAAGCTCCCGATCCAGCGCCGTTGGCCTGATTGGCTAAGGCCTCAAAGAGGAGGGTATAGTTGTTTTCGACGACAATGGAGCCCTTCCGCGGCTTCATATTTTCAGTTGTGGTTTTCTTTTGTGGTTGCCGAAGCACATCGTGACGAATTCCTGTGATATGTCGCGCTGCTCTCCCTCTCGCTTTCTGCCGAGGGTCACCTTTTCCTCCGCTCTCGTTCTTTCCCACTCTCCCACACGGATGCGAACGGCCTAGGATACCGAGCCACATCCATCTTTGACCGCAGCTCTTCGTCTTGTGATGCAGTACCTAATAAGATCTCCTTTTTCCATTCCGGTATTTAGGTGTGGCGTATCGTTCCATGCGTAGGTATGGGTGCCGACACGTGCAAGCGCGTGAATCTTGATGAGATTCTCGTTGTGCAGCGCGGATAACGCCGTGTTCGTCACGAAGTGTCTTTGTTTCTCCCTTCTCCTCTTCACCCCCCTTTTCCTTTCCAGCTCACTATGAGCGCGCCAGCCAACTCGATCCTCACTTGGAAAAGGACCTTACCCTCCACGTTCTCCCCCCGCTCTCTCGCAGACTTGCCTTCTGTTTACCCTCTCCATATCCCCTCGCTTTTTTCATCTTCTCCTTTTCTCGTTCTTTCGTGCCTCCATTTATTCTTCCTTTCTTTTTTTTCTTCTGATCAATCTTACGGCCACTATCATCATCACGCGCTGTTCCCCCCTCCCTTTCTGGGGGCTCTGTTACACTCTTTCTATCCCCCACGCGCACCCTTTCTTGCTTCGCCTCCTCCTCCCATAAAAGTGGGGTGCCTCGTCCACCTGCTCTTCCCCACTCCCCTCTTCCCCTTCCCGCTCGTCACCGGCGGAAGTGCTTGATCGTTTTGCTCCTGGTATGATAGTGTGTATGTGTATGTGTAAGTAAGAAAAGGAGCAGAAGAGAGAAACTAGTAAAGAAGCGAAATACCTCTCGTATAGGCTTTCTCTTGTAGATGGGAGGGCTAACGAAAGGCCACGCTAACAACGCAAGCTCCCTCTCTCTCCCAGACGTTTGTACGTAGCGATACCATTGTGTTGGAACGCTCTCTTTCCCTCACAGTCGTAAAAAGGACGTGATATTCTGCAGCCCGTACGCGATGCACTGCCCCTTTTTTGGTGATTTCGATGGTCTTTGGCAGAGAAAAACTTATTCTCACTCGTTGAGCCCCCGGGTCTTTCGCTCGCTTTTTTTTCTGGTGTTGAGGAGGGATGCTGAACCCAGGTGGACGTGAGCATTCCTCCTCTCCCTTTTTTCTTCCCGGAAACGAGGAAGAAACGAGTGCGTGGACTTCGCTATGCACCAAATGCAACGACAACAACAACAATAACAGAAAAAAGTCTCCAGGGAGGCTTTCAACTTCGCAAATAAGCGTCGGCTGCTATTGAGCATCGCTGACCGGTGAGAGGGAGGGAGTGACAACGTTGCCTCACCATAATTCGATCTCTTCTTCCCTTCCTTCCCATCCAGGGACTCGTAGTGGGACACTTCTGTTCCCCTCCCCCCTTCCGCACATCGTCAATAACAACACAAAGAGGCAGGTCGGACTTGCTTTCCTCTTGCAAAGCTCCCCTCTTCCTCCCTCTCCTTCACGTACACACCCGAGAAAGAAAAAGAAGGTACGATCCGATTCGCCTTCATCTTATTTTTAGTGGCGGTTTCCTCTTTTCTTTTATTGGGAGGGGATGTTTGGGGTGTATCGATTTTTTATCCTCCCGTGATTAATATTTCATTCCTCTCTGCCTCTTTGCACGTAGACGAATCACAAACGGAAAAGACCACGCGCGAACATACACACACACACACGCAAACAAAAAAAGAAATGGGCGTAGATTATTACAAGGTACTCGGTGTAGGCCGCAATGCCTCTCCGAGCGATCTCAAGAAGGCCTATCATCAACTTGCCCTCAAGTACCACCCAGACAAGAACACTGATAATCGCGAGGAGGCTGAGCGGAAGTTTAAGGAAGTGAGTGAAGCCTACGATGTCCTCAGCGATGAGAAGAAAAAGAAGATCTATGATGTGTACGGTGAGGAGGGCTTGAAGGGTGGTGTTCCCGAGGACGCTGGGCAGGGCATGGGCGGTGCCGGCATGAACTTTGGCCGCATGCCTCGTGGTGGCCGCGGTGGTACATACCAATTTACCAGCGACGATGCCTTCAACATCTTTCAGCAATTCTTCGGCTCATCGGACCCCTTTGCCGGGGGGGAGGCGTTTGGCGGTGGTGGCCCAGGGCTGCATCGCATCTTCCGCGGGTACGGTGGTCCCCAGGGGTTCGCGACCGGCTTCGGTACTCCGCAGTCGTCGCCTTCCTATGACGTTCCACCGCTCGAGTACACCTTTGCGTGTACCCTGGAAGAGATCTTCGCTGGGTGCACGAAGAAGTTCAATGTATCGCGCAACATGCCGTCCGGCGCCGAGAAGAAACTATTCGAGGTGAAGGTGCTGCCGGGCTACAGGAAAGGCACCAAGATTCGGTTTGAGAAGGATGGGGGTCTAGTGGAGGGCTATCCGCCGAACGTGCTGGCGGACATGGTCTTTATATTGGATGAGCGTCCGCACCCCCGTTTTGAGCGGAGAGGCGCCGACCTCTACACTACCCTTCACATCAACCTCAAGCAAGCGTTGCTCGGCAGCACAGTGTCGGTGAAAGGCATTGACAGCCAGACGATCTCTCTACCGCTTACCGGGGTGAGCAAGAACGGCCGCAAGCTACGTGTGTCAGGCTCCGGCATGCTGGACCGCAAAACAAACCGACGCGGTGATCTCTACGTAACCATCGCCATCGATATGCCGGAGTCTCTGAACGATAATACGAAGCGCCTGGTGGAGCAGTGCACGTTCTAGGGTACTCCCTGTTTTCCCCCTGATCCGCACGGTTGAATGTGGGGAGGGGGGAGGGAAGGCGGCTGCAAGGAGCCGAGGACGTAGCGTTGGTGATGGGGGTTGGGCAGACGGGAAAAAAGGGGGAAGAATACACATCCCGGAGGAGGAAAAGCGAAAGGGAACGTCGACACAGAAAGCATTTTCGAGTTTTCCTCAACTTTTCTTGAAATACATCGCACGATTGCCAGTCTGAGTTGTACAAGTGTGGTCACTCGTTTTTTATTATTCAGAAGCGGCCGCGTTTCTAGGCGCGTTCGCCTCTGAACAGAAAGCCCCAAACCCCCTTCTGCACAAAACGGTAATGGTGACTGGACATAGGCCCAAATATTTCAGAATAGTTTGGCGGTCTTTCATGCAACGTACGTGCCATCCGCCGCCTTCTTCTTCTGCCACCGCATCATTCTTCATCTTTCGCTCATGCCCCCCTCTCCCCCCCTTCATCCTGAACAAGGAGAGGCGGAGTCATAATCTATCCAATTATAGCACTCAACGGTGTTGGAAAGGGGATTGGACGACACAAGAGAGTTGAGCGCTGATTTGCGGTGGCTCTCTTCAATTATGGTCGTCGTGCGCCTTTTCCTTTATTCATCAAGGGGTGCATGCTGCCGAGGAGAGACAGTGAGGGAGCTCAAAGAACTGCGCCATCGTACCGGCGGAGTTCTGTCGATGTTTTTTCGGTTTCCCCCGGCGCTTTTTTTTTGTTCATCTTTCCTTTCGTTATTATGTCAGGGCTGATCTTCAATTTTTTAGCTTTTTTTCTTCTTCTGTCTTTATATGCAGCTGTGGGTTACCGAAACGCGATACCATCAGTTTAGAAAAATAAAGAAGGGACGATGTGGAAGAGCGACAGAAAAAAGGCAGAGGATATGGAGATATGTCAACTACCCATATATATATATATATATATATATATACATATATATATCATCTGCCTGTGTGGCGACAGCATCAGCATTGCCTAGAGTAGTGGATGTGTGGATCAACGCGGCGCACTCGTTTTATTGACTGGGGTGGTGCCAGTGGTCTCCTTCGATGGCGCTCCCATGCGCGTGTGTTGTGCGAGATGTAACAAGAGAGGAGGATGCATTGGAGGGGAGGGCCAATATTTTCTGATGCTGCTCTCTCCAGACAGTTCAACCTTTGTAGATCTCTGCGGTGCCACGCGCGTCTCATCTCGTGAGTTCGTGCTCCCTCCGCCGGTGGTTGTGATGGAGATGCGCAGAGGTCAGGTGGATGCGTACAGCTTACTTGATACCCCAAGTTCCACATGTGTGCGGACGCTATTCCACTCGTTGAGGAATATCCCAGCTCCGCACTCCCCATCTCCGGCAGCACTGTGCTGTCTGAGGTTTAGTTTCCCATCCACTTTTTTTTGCAGTTGTTTGGGCTGTGCTCGTTTTTCTCTCCTCCCTCAACATCATTGCCGTTCTCTGACCATTTTGGTTCTCTTTTCCCCCGCATTTTCTTTGGAAACAACAACAACATCTTCGCTCGCCCGATGGACCGCCAAACACCTCGGCCCATTCGACTCCCCATCCCTGTGCGTCATCCGAGTGGATAACATGAATTGAAAAAAACCTCACATGAGCGTAGCTTCCATAGTGGCGCCTACATAGACACACACATACGTATAAAGTACGAAAGAGAAAAAGGCAGATCAACTCTATCAAGAAATGCGTTGTCCTGTTGCGAAGACCCGGTGATTTCTCTTTGGTTGCCAACCGTGACTCAGTGAGTCGAGAGGTACGACCGATTGCCGCAGTGCACTCCCTTTCCCTGCCCCCCCCCCCTTCTCCCTCTTCTTACACGCAAGCTGAAACATCCCCCTTCACTTTTTTCAAGAAATCGGTGGCGCTTGGGGTGTGTGTCGAGAGCTTCTCCTTCGTTAGCCTTCGGCCGCACTTCTTCGTTTTCATTTTTCCTTTCACTTGGCCTCGAGGGATTTTTTCCCTCCCCCTTCTTTTCGACCTTTCCTTTGCTCTGTTGTTTGACACACGCGCCGTCGCTTCGGGTTTCCTTTCCTTTTCGTTCATCCTCCGCCCTCGCACCTCACTTCTCGCGGAATCAAACGAGCAGGAGGAGGCCTCACCTTTCTCTTCCTCTGGTGAAGGCCACGGAAACAAAAAGAGAGACACCGGTGGAGTAAATATTTTTATAGAACTCACACGCACATAAACACAAGAATACATATTTTCGAGCTCTGTGGTGCGCTACGAGCGGCAGCCTTCTAGTTTACTGAGGCCGCCTGCACGAAAGGAGCAGGATCGGGAGAGGAGACGGCATTTGAAAAGGATAGACACGTTTGCTATTGAGGGGCTCTCCCTCCCCCCCGTGCGCAATTCGTTCCATTTTATCTCAGTGTCGCACCGTCAATAATTCGCTTTCAGGGTTTCGCCGCTCCCTTTTCTTGTTTTCATCGGGTTGGTTGAGTTCACGGTGGCTGCCGTGGTTTCTTCTACTTTTTCGAACTCCTCCTATTCCTTCCGCCCCCCCTCTCAAGTTGATCCATTTTTGCATTCCAGTGTCCCCAATTCACCGATCTCAATTGGATTGCATCGGTGGTTGTTGAGTGTACTGTTTAAGAGTTTGAGGGCACCGCTACGGAAGAGTTTGCTCGAATACCGTCCCCTTCCCTCAGTCCCTTTGTTGCCTCTTCATTTTCAATCGTGCGGTAAAGACGTACGGTAACTGATCTCCAAAAGAAAATCATTTCGCTGTTTCTCCTTGTGTATCTTACCTTTTGCGTCCCTTTCGCCGTCCTCCCCCTCTTTCCCTTCGTTCTTCTGCACTGTAACCCCCTCCCCGCTTCCCTTTCCTCTCACATATAAAAAAAAAAGAGAGGAAGCCACCCCCCCTTCACTCTGTATTTCTAAAAATTCTATCACCATCTCTTTCTTGTGATCGCGGGGATGCTGGATGATGCGGAGGAGAGCATCAAGGTGATCGTGGTGGGAGATGGAAATGTGGGAAAGACGTGCATGCTCCGGCGCTTTGTAAAAGGTGACTTCTTGGAGGCATATCGAAAGACCATCGGGGCGGAGTTCATGGAGAAGGATGTCTTTTTGCGGTCCAATAACACCACGGTGAAACTCATGCTCTGGGACACGGCGGGGCAGGAGGTGTTCAACGCGCTCACCCAAGCCTACTACCGTGGTGCTGGTGCAGCGATCTTGGCCTTTAGCACCGTCGATCGTGACAGTTTCATGAACACGGCAGGATGGAAGCAGCGTGTCGAGTCGGTGTGTGGCCCTATTACCATGGTACTATGTCAGACCAAATTCGACCTCTCCTACGAGGCGGTCATCACGAACGAGGAGGCAGAGCGATTAGCGAGTCAGCTGGAGTTGCCCTTGTTCCGTGTATCGACAAGGGACGACTTTAATGTGACGCAGATGTTCGAATTCACGGCACAACGGTGTCTCGAGAACGTATTAGTGGAGAGGTCCGACGCTGAGGAAAGGTTGGCGTCTAGTTTGCCAAGGGAAGGCGAGGAGCCGACCGCGGCATCAGTTGTGCGTAATTCAGGGGGCGTTGAGATAGAGGGCCGCCACGAGCCCAGCCATCTTGCCAATGCCAAGGCATCGGCGTCTCCACCTATTCCTGCGGACGCTCCCCTGCCAGGTGGGGATGCGCGCGAACCGCTGAGTGGCGCTGCTGCCGCCGAGCGAAAGCAGGAGAAGGTGAGAGAAAAAGAGAAGTCTTCCCGAGCTCGGAAGAAGGTCACGTTAACCGAGACAGCGGTACCGGGCCGTTCGAAGAAGAAACGATTCAAGTGCACTCTTTATTGACGTCTATCGCGGAGTAGCGGAGGATGATGATGCTGCATCCTTCTGCGGCGAGGCAAGCGCCCTTCCATTTTGTTTTTTCTCTCCCGCTGATGTGTGTGTGTGTGTGTGTGTGTGTACACAAGGTTTACGATGTAGCCTTCCTTTCGTGCTTGTCTAGCCGGATGGATAGGGACACATGGGATAACAGTGACGACCAGCAGACTAACGTTTGCTCGTATGCGACCCCTATCTTGGAGAGAGTTTATCTTTACTTCCATGCGACCCATGCCCGCCTTTCTTCTCTCTCTCTCACACCTGCTGTTTGCCTCTGCACCCCCCCTATCTTTCGTTTTATCTTCTCCCTTTTTGCGCGTCGTAGGGGCATGCTTGTTATATCTCTCTATATCAATCTATGTCATTGCATAGGTGTGCGCGTGGTTCGCGAGGAAGCACCTTGCTACCAGCAAAACCATTTTCTCTTCATTCGTGTGCGTATGCAGCCAATATTGAGCTGCTGCGAATGCCGCCAAGGGAGTATGTATGCCAAAGGGACGGAGAGAGGCTTCCTGACGATCCATTTGACAGGTCGCCCGCCCATCGTGCCCTCGTGGAAATACATGCGCCATTTTCGCCGCGACAAAAGTGCTCCTCGTCTTCTCCCTCTTCTCCAATCCTGTTCATTGGGGGGTGGCTGACTTTCTACCGTGCTGTTGAGCTGATGTTCAAGACAACATTTCTTCTCCGAGCGCCGCCTTTTCCTTTTTTGCGTCACAACGAGCGAAAAAAGAAGAGATCATAAGAGAAGGAGTGCACCCACGTGTGTCTCATATATTTTGCAAATCCTTTGTGGTACTCCCTCTCCGCTCTTCTTGACTTACTTCCTGTTGCTTCCTTTGTCTCCCTCGCTTCTTCTCCGTACCGGTCTTCTTTGCTTTGGTGCGCCTGACGACTTCACACCTTCGCTGTTTCGTATGTCTTCCCTGTCTTGTGCTACTTTTTATGCTCTAGATTTTTAACATCGCTCCAGCATGCTGCATAGCGCATGTCTCTTGTAAGTTATGTGCAGTCCCTTTGGGGTGCAACCCCATCGCTCTCCAATGGCGCCAGCTCCGCTACACCTGACGATGGCGGAAGGGATCGTGTTGGCCGTGGCTTCCCACACTCAGTGCCGAGATCAACATCGAATTCGGTTTCGGCCCAACAACTTGGCAGCGGGGTATGGCCACTCTCCGCACCGATGAAGGAGGAAATGAAGAAGGGGATACGGTACAATATGAAGGTTGTGTTACGAGGGACTCGTGCTACAGGCAAAAGCACACTAATGGCGCGACTCAGCGCCCACCCGCTTCCAACTCGCTACGTACCATCCACAGAGCTTACCGCCTCCACCCTGTGCCTCCATGGGGAACTCAGTGCTCCTCACGAGGGTACGAAGGTGGATTTGTGGGAGGTTGTAGAGGAAGGTCGTCAGCTCTCTGCTTCCCCTCCCCCCCCTCTAAACACCACTGGAACAGCCGACCATATTTCCACGGCACAGCTGCGCGAAGTGCTTCGTCTGGCGACTGAAGCACGACTCGCAGACGTCTACGGAGGCTGCCAGCTTGTCATTTTCATGGTGGACCCGCGCCAACGGGCTTCCTGGGACTACGCAAAGCGGGAGACAGCGAGGGTGCCACCAACATGTTGCATCCTGTACGCCTTGAACTTTTCCGATCAACTTTCGGGTGCTCCTTCACCGCCTGTCAATGATGTCGTTACACTGTCCGAGGTCTCTGCATGGTGCCATCGTGTGCGCTGTGCGACCACGAACTTGGTTTGGAGGATGTTAGAAGGCCGCGAGGCACCGGCGGAGTTTTCTGTGCTCCCCATGACGGTGGTCTTGAGCGCGCTGACTGGCAGTGGGATGATAGGTGTGGTGCGTGCCCTGCATGTGGCCAGCACACTCCTGCGCATCACGGTGGAAGAAGTGCGCGTGCAGCGGCTATTCAGTTTGCTTGCACGCCAGCAAGCCGTGCCTCTCCTCGGTGTGGCCGAGGTCAGTGGTGGCAATTCCCTCCTGCCGCCACTGAGCATGGCACCAACGGGGAAGGGAGCGGCGGGCACCGCGGCGGATGCCACGCTGGATCAAAATGGAGTGCCGACTGCCCTCGCAGTGTCGTGCTATAGCGATCGGTTAGAGCAGCGTGAAAAAGATACGGCTGTTAATGTACGAGCTGCAGCGAAGGTCCATGCTTCACCTACCCGGAGCGCAGAGCTGCGCATGGAGCATCACCAGTGCGCCGATTCTGCGACAGTTTATCCTTTCGGCGATGAGCAGTCCGCACTATATTTCGCTCAAAAGCAACGAGGCGCGACGAGCACTCATCATCTGAGCGACGCGGAGGCTATCGATCGTTTTCTTGGGAGTGATGATTTGGCGATCTCTGACCATCTGCCGTCGCCTTCATCTTCGTCCCCATCCGTTGGAGACGCGGCGTCACGAGAAAACCTGGAAAAAGGAAAGGTGCCCGAGCTCCTCTGCGCACGCACGCCACCGTTGTCTGCTGCGGCGGCGAAGGCGATGCATCGTCGTGTTGAGGGGACGATGCCCACCGGGGTGCGCGTGCCTTCAGCCATCGACACCTTCCATTGCCGTGCATCCGCGGATGCAGTGACGGTAGGGGCTCCCGAATCGACTCCTCCAACTACGCTCATGGCTGCCCAGCTTCCTTCAGAAGAAGCGCGATGCTCCTTGGCAACCCGCATGGTGTGTGACGCAGATGCGCCGTTCGATGAATTCTTCGCCTCAGAAGCGGTGGCGGGGAACGGGGATTCCGAGGAGGTGATGGGAGAGGACGAGGGGAGGCAGGAGGAGAACAGCGTCGGTCTCACTGCTGACGTGGTGGCGCCGACACGAAACGCGAAATGGCGCACCGTCCATTCGGTGGAGACTCGACGTACGGTGCCCGGAACGAGTAGCTCCCCATCAGCGACCGTGCATCCCCACGCTACGGTTTCCCCTACGGAGGTATCGACGTTGGTGGCTCAAATGACAGCCGCTTTCGCGGCTGATCTGCCGGATGACGAGGACGCTCTGGAATGCGGTGGTGCGGTGGCACGAGCCGCCCCCACCGATCCCTCCTTTCCTGATCGTGGCGCGAAGGCAGCGAAGTCGGCATCTGAGGGAGCTGGCAAACCAAAGCACACCTCAGGGGACCCCGCAGACCGTGCAGCGCGTCACCGACACAGACGAAAGCGCAGTCCATAGCAGTGTGGCGCCAGGCTAGCTGCCAGTCGCACACATGTTCCCCCCTTGAGAAGGGCAACGCCTGTATCAGCCTTTATATCCTCATACTGTGTGCGAGGCTTTGGAGTGCGATATCGAACTCCTGTTTGGTTCTGTGGTGAAGACCAGGACTTTCAGAGACAGGCATGCCGCCGCGTCAGTAAGTGCAGGACCAAACGAGCATCTCTGCCGTGCTCGGTATCCGTGGCTTCACCCCTGCCCCTCCCACCCCTAGCACGGCACCTTCGCGTGCAAAGGTGGGCCATACCCCACGAGCGCAGAGGAAGAAATTTCTCCGAAAAGACGCGAAGATGCCTGTAAACGAGCATGGCGTATTGCGACGAGGCCTTAGTCATCACAGGCTGGTCTCAACCTCAGTTGAGCGGACTCGCAACTTGAAAGGAATCCTCGGGCCTGCAACAGATGTATCTGTTACTCTGGCAC
This sequence comes from Borovskyia barvae, assembly GCA_030849085.1. Taxonomy (NCBI): domain Eukaryota; phylum Euglenozoa; class Kinetoplastea; order Trypanosomatida; family Trypanosomatidae; genus Borovskyia; species Borovskyia barvae. Next base: position 14,970 of record JASAOM010001002.1, read on the forward strand.
TCCTCATTGTGCGGAGTGAAGCATATGAATTCCCGCAGGATGTAGATGTTGACGTATCATGCTTCTGCCATATGCGACGGAATAAATGGTACTTTGCGTAACTATGGTCTTGCTAGCTGCTTTCGTCGACACGCAGTAATCACCTTTTCTTCAGAATCAGATGCGCTTTTACCCCTTCCCTCTTGTTTCTTTTTGTTTATTCGCTCTACTTCTCTTGATATTAATTGACTTCCATAAAGGTCTCTCCTTTCGTTCAGCCCATAATCTTGCTTCGACGAGTCACACAGCGCATCAACGCGCTACCCCTTAAAAAAAAAGGCGCTCATCCCCGTTGAATTTCGTTTCACTGACGGTGCACATCGGGAGAACGCACAAAAAAGTTGTTTTGAAGTCTGTCGTGAGGAAAGGGAGGAGAATGTACCTGGGGAGCTCCCTCATCCTCCTCGGACAACTCACGATATCCGTACCACATTCAGAAGAAAAAAGAAGTTGGAGAGCGATAGATTAGCTGCGATGGGCATTCTGGACTTTTTAATGCGCATCCGCCCCACGAGTCGAACAGCAGGCATTTTAATTTTAGGTCTCGATAATGCCGGTAAAACCTGTGTCTTGCGGCAACTTAGCGACGAGGATATTTCTCTAGTTACGCCAACGCAGGGCTTTCAGATCAAAAGGCTTATTAGTGGTGGCATGAAGCTCAATGTATGGGACATGGGTGGACAGCGTGCGACACGTTATTACTGGCGGCAGTACTTCAAGGAGGCCGATGTTGTAATCTACGTTGTGGACGCCGCTGATCCTCGTCGCATTCTCGAGGCTCGTCGTGAATTCGAACACTTACTGGAGGAGGAGAAGGTGGCGGGTGTGCCGATGCTGATCTACGCCAACAAGCAGGATTTAATTGGGGCGCTCTCAGTAGAAGAGATCAAAGTGGCATTAAATCTCACAGATTTGCGGGACCGCCGGTGGCACATTCAGGCGTGCTCCGCGAAGACAGGGGAAGGGCTAGATGATGGTATCGTCTGGGCAGTGAAACAAATCAAACACTAGGAGACCTTGCGCCATATCTTTGCTACAACTGGGTACGAGTGGCTAAAGCCAACATCTCTCGCCTCTGCTCTCTTGTATTCTCTCTCAGTTTTTGGGACTGATAATGCGTTACCCTCTGCTAAGATAGGCTCGCCTCATTTTCCTCCTCCTCCTACCCATCCGCTGGTGTTTCCGTGCGGGCGCACCCTCTTTTTTTTTCTTTCCCTCACATCCCCGGATCGGTTCCTTTTGACCTGCCAGCCGTCTGGAAATGCTGTACGTTTATGCCTATCCAAATCTATCCGTGGCACGATCTGTTGCTTTGCGTTTGGGTCGATGTCGTACCTTTTTCTTTTCTCCGCACTTCCGCTTTACTCGAAATCGGCCTTCAAATGTATGTTGGGTCTTTGCCTTATCACCGGCCGTGGGGAAGCTCGCGGTGACCTTGTCTTTCCTGCAAGTCTTCTCCGGTCTTACTATTTTCGTTTCCGAATTGGTGCCCTCCCTCCCTCTTCCTTCTCCTGTTTCCCCTTTCTGAATATGTTCTTTTTTCTTCTTTTTTTTTCTCTGACACTTTCCCGTTTCTTTCATGTTTTTTTTTTCGCATTCTTTGGGCTTTTATGCCTTCAGCGATTCTGACAAAGCTTCGTGGTCTGATACCATGGCGCGTCCGCTGATGCACCCTTCTGCTTCTCCTCCGCTTTCTTGAAGGCAAGCGAGAATAGGAAGTGTGTGAAGTGTGATGGGATAAGACGATGACCGATGTGGCGGCGGCGAACGGCGGGTAAGGGAAAAAGGGGGAGGTGTCCCATGCGCTATTGCTTCTCACGTCCGCCCCCCTTTTTCCTTTCCATAGCTTCTTACTCTACCCACCTCTCCACTTCCTTCTCCCTATGAACTGTTATCTGAGTTTGCGTGTGATGTATGCGTGTATGCGTGTGTGTGCGTGCGTGTTCAGGTGCTCGAAAAACACGATGATCCTGCAACAGAACGGTTTTCTTTGCTTAAGCTGTTAGAAGGCTTAATATGCATGATGAATGTGAAAAGGTCGGAGTGAGATCTCCACTTCTACCTGTTTGCCAACCTCATCCTCTGCGACCCCTCCTGTTTTCGTTCATCTTGCATGCCGCAGGGTTTGTGTGTCTTTGGTTTCTCCCTGTCTTCGCTGTCGTTCCTGCCCCCAGTTTTTCTCTCCCTCTACTCACATGACTGGGCGGTCCCATGGGAACGGCTCTGTATCCTAGCGCTACCGCATCTCTCTGTCAAGGCATCCGCGAGGGAGGGCGATGAGAGCGCTGGCCACCAGCCTCTTCTGTGACGATTCTGCCGATTTCGGAGAGATGATGGTTTTGGTCGGGGCGACGCCTTTATGCGGGACCCCTTTCGTCTCTCCACTCCATGCAGCTTGATCGGTGCGTTCCCGATTGGGAAGGAGAGCGAGGTGGGATGGGGGGTGGCCCTTTGATGCGGTGGTGCACTGTTGGAGGGGTGAGCGTGGTGGCGGTGGTGGGTCTTTTCGCAGAATTTATCCCCTTCCCCCCTCCCGAGGCGCTTACTCCTTCCAGTCTCCCCCTTTTTAAGTTTCCTGTCTTTCGTGTATCAAATGTGCGCATCTCTATCGTGGATAGATTTCTGCAAGACTCCCGAGGTACGGAGGTCTTTGTTGTTCTCGTTTTCGTCACCCCGTGATGAACCGTGGAAGCCTTTGTGTCCCCATCCTCTATACACCCAAAGGATTCCCGTTAAGGGTCGTGAGAACCGCTCCTTTCCTCCTTTGTTGGTTTCCCCCTTCCCCTCCCCCCTTTCACAGACACGTAGCGCGTGCACATTCAACCTGCTTTTTCTGCACGGCTTTGGCGACTCTCTCTCTCATTCTCGATGCCGCTTGTTCGCCCCCTTCAATACTGACACCACCCGCTCTCCCCCCGAAAAAGAATCATTGAATGAAGCACGAATGAAGAAACAACGTCTTGTCCCTACCTGCAGGGTAGGCGTTTCACCTGAACCTCGCGATTGGATCGCAGAAAAAAAAGGAGCACAACAGAGCGAAAAGGGAAGCGTTTCCTTTTTTCCGTCGCGAGAAACCCGAGACATCCACTTTTATCACCCGTGGACCTGCATCTATTCATTTGTCTGGGGCCATGTGCTGAGAGAAACCGCCCCCCCCCCCATTCCGGGTTTTCTCCATTTATGTCAACGCCTCTTCGTCAATGGCGAAGCTGCTGAGCTGCTCCTCTTTTATCTTCTCACACTTCTCTCCCATACGCAAACGCGCCTCCGCTAATTCCAAAATAATAATAATAATTGACAGCCATGTCTGAGTGACGGGCAAAAATTGCAAGCGGTGTCTCGAGCTTTGCAAATCCCTTTCCTTTTTTTTCGAGAATCCTGCTCGACTCTTTCCACTGGTCTGATGGACGTGAGGGCTAATAGACGTTCGTGCTCTGTACTGCCTCTTGGCTACTAGTCATCGCCTTCTTTTTCTTTCAGATTGTTTTCCCCCCTTTCCCTTTGACGGAGAAAGGTAGTCGTGCAATAAAGAAATCATCGCGGCCGCATCGGTGCGCTTCATCTCTTCGTGAGGGAAAGAAGCTGCGCACGCTGCTCCTTCCCAAGTGGCTCGATGTCTCTTGGGTGTGTTACGGACGTGATCGATGGGGATGAGGCGGACGTGTACGTTCGTTCACCCCGTACAGCTGCAGAAGAGTCGGCGAGCTTATTTCCGGGCAGCCGCTTTCTGAACACCAACGAGTTCAAGCGAATCTACTTGGCTGGCAGTGGTAGCACGATTTCCGCTGCGGCACGGCGCTGTTTCTCTGCCTGTACGGATGCCGAGTTTTCATCTCAGAAGCGATCGACCTCGTCGTCTCCGTGGAGGCGCCACGTCACCCTCGGCGGTGTTGGACCTTCGCATTCGATCAGCGTACCGCATCGGCCGCCTACTAGCAGCACCGCTTCCCACCGCCGTCGAGTTGACCGGCGTGAGGCAGCTCGTCGCTTGCGATCAATCTACGGCTCTGGCGGGAACGGCGCAGCCGTCATGTCATTATCGGAGGCGCTGACCGGCCCTTCACCACCGCCGCGCGAGACGAAGTGCGCGACGATAGTGCACCAAGTCGGTGACTTGGAATGGTGGGAATCGCAGACCGTCGCAGCCGCTGAGTCTCACGAGCCGCACCCCTCTCTGCCCTCCCAAATTCGCGCCCGTGTAGATGCCGCCCGACGGAAGCCTTCTGCGTCGAAGGTGAAGAAGCCGACGCACCTTCCGCTGTCGCATGCCCCGTTCCGCACGGAAGAGGCTTGGCTTGCCCTCCAACGCGAAACGAGTGACGCAAAAGCGGAGATACGTAGTCTTCAGAGACAGCTTCAGCGAGCGCATGTGCTTCTGCGCTCGCTGCACGGGTTAGAGGCGGCTGACACAGATGAAGAGAGCGAGAACGATGCTGATGAGACTCCATTTCGCGGAGGGCAACCTGCATCTACCACTGATGCGCTTTCTTCTGGGAAGTCGCCGACGAGAGATGGCGCGAACGGCGGCAAAGCCTCTGCGGTGGCGCGGACTCCTAAGAAACCAGGGGCTGGCGCTGTTGCGGACGGTGCCATTCCCTCGGAGCTTCCACGCTCGCGCCACTACTGGCAACGACGTACCTACTTTTTGGAGATGCAAAATGAAACGCTGCGGGCAGAGGTGGAGCGACTGAATAGGGATGCGCGAGGCTCCAAACTTCGCGTCACCCTTAAAGAGTTGGAGCTCGTACGGGCAGAGTTGAAACGCCAACGGCGACAGCGATCAAGCTCTGAAGGAGTTTCGAAGGGCCCGTCAGCAGCTGGCGACAACGGTACACCGACCCACCCGACCGACGAAGCTTCAAAGCCGTCTAAACGCATGGGCGTAAGGGAGAGTGCTCCAGCAGCGGGTTCACCGTCAGTGCCACTGAAAGATGGAGAGGAGGTGCGACCAACAACAATCGCTTTCCCAGTAGATGAAGTGATACTACGCGAAAAGGATGAGACCATCCTCAGTCTTCGGGAGCGACTGCGTCTGCTTTCACAGCAGTATCAGAAAGGGGAGGCGCAGCTTCAGACCACCACGCGGCAGCTGGAAGACGTGACGCATCGCTACAACTCCACGAGGAAGGAGTGGACGGCACTGCTTCCCCTGCCCCAGGAATTGGCGCGTGCTGAGCAACAGTTGAGTGTCGCGCAGGCACGTCTCGTTGCTTCGAACCGGGAGGTTCACGCCTTCCATCAGGTGTTCGACACAATGGAGCCGCCTGCAACCCTGCGCGCGATCGTGGAAGAGCGAGACCACCTTGTAGAGCTGTTGCGGCAGCGCCAGCTTAGTGAGGCCGCCTTGCGCGAAGAATTTAAAATCCTGCAGGAGCGGACCGTGACCGCAGCCGAAAAGAAGTACAGGAATCAGTACGTCGAAGCGTGTGCGATGTCCAGAGACAGAGGGGCGCACCAGCAGTCCGAAATAAAGCGATTGCAGACGCGAATTTTGGCCCTCGAGCGCGCTGCAGAAGTCCAGAAGGAGGCTTTCGAGACGGAGCTGGCCGAGCTGACCGAGCTGGCGCAGGAACGCGATGAGACCCTCACGGAACGACTGCTTGAGTCGATACGACAACCCGAGATCGATGCAGGTGATGACGCCTTGTATTCGACTGCGCCGCTGACCGAACCACCTCCGCCAGGGACCCCTCGCAGCGGCGGGACCCCACCCCTTACCGCAGCGTCGTCTCCCTCCCGTTACGAGTCCTTTTCGCAGACGTCTCTGCCCAGCCAAGTCCAACCGGGGCGTGACGATCATCGTAGCGCTGTGAAGATGGCTGCTGCTGAGCCGCCGTCTTCCAGACCGCAGAATGCTAATGTACCTTCCACTTCCTCCTCCAGCGTCACTGCAGTGTCGCAGACCGCAGGTGAATCGCCCCTCTCCTCCATGTCTAGCTCTTTGGAAAGTAGCATCACCGCAGCGGAAGATTCTTCTCTGCGAAGCCGCAGTAGTGAGGGCAGCATGAAAACTGGAAGCTACTCGGTGGAGAATCCACCGCAGCTGACTACGTCTGGTAATGACCGAAAGGGTCCCAAAGATGCTGTGCTCAGTGCTGTCCATGCACCTGCGAAGCCCGATGGTAGTACCAAACCACCGGCTGACGGATCCGCGCACTCCGTGAACGAGGATGCCGTCCGAGCAGGCACTGTCTCCACAGACTCCAATGGAAGTTTAAGCAGCAGCGCAACAGTAGAGAAAGACAATGGACCGGATTCAGTGCCGTCCTCAGCCCCACTCACGCCCCTCAGCGCCAGCGATCCCAACGACGGCAAGGGAAAGCGCAGTGGCGCCACACCTGCGGACGCAAAGGCGGTGAACCATCCACAGCATACCATTCACCTTCCTGCTCCGCCGATCGCTGTGGCCCCGCCAGTCTCTATTCTGATCAACCGCGCCGCTACAGAAGGGCCCACCTTTTCGCGGTCCCTACGCGCTGTGGTGCGTTCGCCTCAAGCATCACCCAATCAAACAGAATCGCCCACCGACCCAAGTCACACGCAGAACGCGCCTTTGAGTGCGACAGACAAAACCAGCGGCAGCAGTAACAGCGACAGCAGTTCCAGTAGCAATAGAAACAGCACTGACGCTGGTGAATCTCCCTTTCCTCCCATGCAGCCCAAAGACATCAACATCGCTGAGGGCCGTACTGATGCGAGGGATGCACTCGAGGGAAGTGACTCTGTAGAGAGCAGCACGTCACGCGCAGCCGATGCTGAGGTGAACAAATTTAACAACAGCGCCATCTACTCCGGTGCAGCAGTGGCTGTGGAAAACATCGCAAAATCGATGTTGCCTCTTCTACCCGACGACTCGGTGCCACCGACTGGAAGTCTCCCTCTTCACTCAGAAAGACGTGACGAGGAAGCGGTAGTACCTCTTCAAGTGGCACTCAGGAAGAGCCCCTCACCACCCTCGACAGTGCCTCCGCTGGGTGCAGGCATCTTCCCCACATCGCTTACTCACACTTCCGCCGCGAACTCGCCACCCACGGTGGGCAAGCGCAGTCCGTTCATTCCCTCACCTCCCGCTCTCACACCTCCTGTGTCATCCGACCTCTATCCATCTCGTCAGAGCTCCTTCTTTCAATCCGGCTTGGCTGGAGACGAGGAGATGGGGTCTAGTGGCTCAGGTCGCGGCGGCGCGTTTTCTCTCACGCCCGGCGCAGACTACACTAGTGGTGATCTGGCCCATCAGTATTCTGGCAACACCTCCTTCGACTTTGTCGGTGCCCTCGCAGAACGCCATCGCTTCGAGGAAACACAGAACAGTGCCGTGCCGACCTTACAAATGTCTTCTGTCTCAGGACTGGGTGGGGCGGATGGTGCCGGTGTCAGGGCTGATAAATTGGAAAGCAAAACGGGGAATCTACGGGCGTCGGATGAGCCTGAAGTGAACGCTGCACCCAATGCATCGCCAAGTCCTCCGAGTCCAGCTGCCATACCACTCGAAAAAAGTGTAATGCCTGTCACGCCCGGTCACAGTACGCTTGGCGAGCTTACGGCTGCTGCGCCAGTTGCTTCCGTTGCGACAGCAGTGCCAGAACTTCCTTCGAGGGGCGAAGGGGAAGCCCAAAGCCCTGGCCACGGTGATGCTGATGAGAGCAGCTCCAACATTCCTTCTGAAAGATTCAGCACACAGACCCTAGAGCGGAAGAACAGCGGTGTCGCTTCCGGCGCTGCTGAGTTAACTGACGACGTGGTGCAGCACCCTTCGTCGGATCTACAAGATCCTTCACCGGAGAGAAAAGATACGTCATATCCTGATATAAAAGGCGGCGCGCCTTCCATTATCATCCCATCCTCTTCCCGTACAAGCAGTCCTGACGTTTGCTCCATCACCAAGGCGGTTCAGCCTGGCGATTGTACTGATTCTTCGCCCACGATGTTGTCGGATGAGGCAAGGAAGCCAGAGGAGAGAGGTGAAGCAGACGAAGCAAGTTTGCAAACTCCTCAGACGAGCACTGCCGCAGAACCGGCGGCGCCATCTCTGTCCGTAGAACCTATAAGAAATGTAGTCGCCGATAAAGAGACTGCAGAGATGACAGCTGCGATCAGGACCGCAGCTTCACCAACATCCATCGCCCGACCGCCGCCACCCGTGACACATTCCGTGCCGCTGACGCCTACGGTCTCTGTTCCTCTGCGTCCTGCGAGCTCCATTCCACTCCCACCACCGGCAGTGGTCCCGCTGCCACCGTCTGCTCAATAATAATCGTCTGTGGGATGATGACCCTAAACGCCTGTGAGCGGAGAAAAGTTGAGCCTTTATCGCATTTTTCTGACGAAAATGGAGCGAAGGGAGCTCTTTGAATGCAGCGCTAGCCGTCTGTATGGCTTTCTTGCTCTCACGCTCGCACACTTTGCCCGCGCTGGTGGGCGAGCAACTCCGTTTTCATTCGGTGCGGCTTTCCGACTGGCGAGATAGATGCTGGCATGGGCCGCCACCAAGGCACACGTTAGATCTATAGACATCCATATATGTCTCTACGAATTACCTGAGGTGCGCAGTGGCAGAGTGACCACGGGCACCGGGAGGCAAGAGAGGAGTTCGGTAGAAGGAGGAGGATACGGTGAGACGATACAGGGAGCGGGAAGGAATGTAAGCGGGTTTCGTTGTTGTTGAACATTGGCTATTGTTGTGCGGCCAACACCGCAGTTGCATTTCTACGCGGCCACCACGATCACGACACCGTGTCTTTCCTCCTCCGCCTTTTTCCTTTCTGCTTTTTTTTCCCCTCGTGATGTCTTCTCTGACAGTATTTGGAAGTGGACGCAGATACACACCTACACACACGCATATATATATATATATATATACATGAGAGGATATGTCGTTTCGATGAAGTGCTCTTCAAGATGACAGTGATTGGGCACACTTAGAGACGAGAAAAAACTCGAAACAAAAAGGAACCACCACCGTTGTGATTGTAGGTGTCCCACCATGGTGCATATAGACGGCGCCACCGGCACGTGGTGTGCCCCTCTTTATCGAAGAAAATCATTGCACTCAATTGGAGTAAGTTAATGCACGACTGCCGTGGCTGCTTCTGCGCAACCGAGGGGGCCTCTGGGCGACTTCCTCACTTCACCCTTCTCCACCTCTTCGTTTCACCCTTACCTTTGGTTTTCGTATGCACGCGCGTGTTCTGCCGGGCGATACGTGGGGCATCCGACATATCACCAGAGGAGCATGATCTCATTGTGGCCATGGCCTACGAGCTCCCACTGCACGCGGAAAGGGTTGTGAAGAGAGGGTCAAGCGACGGGGGTGACGCCCGTCACGGGATTCGCTCGCCGCGGCATATGAAGCGTTCAGCCTCTGAAATCATCTTCGAAACTCCTGTCTCGACCTCAATGACGATCTGCGCGTTACACCACTTCCTACTCTTGCCTTCCCCACGTATAACAGCGTCCGCTCATTGGGTTTTTGCGTGCCGCTCTGTGCGTTTTGTGCTTCAGCATGATGTATCAATCGGAGAGTCAAAATCAACTTACATCGTCTACCCACCTGCCTGTTGAGAGTGAGAGCCCCCATAATGCGACACCTCGCACTGGCCACGATGCTGCGACTAGCATATGCGCGTACCTCATCGTGCACGGTGGCATCAGCCGCTTTCGCATCGCTCACGCCGTCGGCGTCCCCCCACTGGTAATCGAAGAGTGCATTCGAAACAATGTCTCTTCGGCTACGCTTCGTTCTCAGCTGCGCACGTGGCTCTACGAGATTTCAGCTGCCTCACCAGCGCCGAAGTTGCGTGTGCCGGAGACGCTTTTCAGAGAATTACAGGAGGACTGTGCGGCAGATGAGCTCGCACGTCAGACGCAGCGGCGCACTGAGGCTCTGGTCTCCCCTCTTGCGTCGACACCTGCTGTGTACGAGACTCCGTTCGCTGCTCTCGACCCCACCTCTCAGCAACACTTCACACAGCTGCGGCGCTCCGTGGGGCAGAGCTTCATTTCCATCTTGAACGACCCTGGTGAAGCGACCGGCAACGCCAATTGGAGCACGTGGATCGGTAGTAGACTGTACGAAGTATTCGACTTCAACGGCCGTGTGGGGAGCCTGGAAGAGATGCTGCGCTCCTACGTGACGGCGCAGACTGGGCCCCAGACTTCAGCAGCACTGCTCGCTAGCGATCCGCTTAACCTAGACTTCAGCGGATATGTGAAGCTCATCTCGGAAACCTATCAGGCGAACCGGCGAGAGGGAATTTCACAAGGTGCACAAGAGTGGCGAGAGGATAATGCAACCGATAACTTCAGCGATGGGGAGCTTGACGGAGCGGCAACGACAGCCGACGGTGGGCAGTGGCCAACTGGCGTGCCGGAAGACTTTTTCGCTTCATCTTACGACCCGGCAGCGGAGGTGCGCTTCTTGTCGGACGCCGTTGAGGTGCCTCCTCTTGCATCTCCGTCACCGAAGGTGACGACCGACGGTGCACCACCAGCACATCTGTCAAGCTCTACCGCTGCAGAGGCGGCTTCATCGACGGCAGCCTCTCCAGGTGTGTCATTGCGCTTGGACAGCACCACGTTTGCGGCTGACTTTAACTACCTCGAGAGCCGTAACAAGGAACTGCGCGCGTGGGAGTCGGAGGTGGAGAAGTGCCTCTTGCAACACGTGAAGAGGCGGTCCGAAGACTTCTTTGCGGCATCTCACCACTTCGGTGTGCTCAGCGACGACGCGAAAATCGTGCTGGCCGATGCGCGAATCGCTCGTGAGGGGGGGATGAGCGCGGGCGAACATTTTGCTGCCGAGTACCTCCGTATCGGACAGCTGTACCGTCGCCGGCAAAATTTTTTAACACTGCTGCTCGCCGCGAACGCCGCCCAGCTCGTTCTGCGACGGCTTGGGGATGTGGAGAACTGGTCAGCCTTACCGGAGCGCGACATGGGGGAGGTTCTGCGGATCTCATCTGCACTCGTGAAACTCGAGAACACAATTCGTGGTGCTGAAAACGGCGAGGCGGGTATTCCTTGGGCATCATTGTCCAATCTTCAATGCCTTGCTGAGGTTCCCGGACGGGTGAAGCGAGCACGTAAGGCTCTCGAAGAGGTGGTGCTCGACGAGTACTGTCTGTTGCTGCTGAGCGGATTCGGCAATGTGGCAGACGATGAAGGGATAGGCATCTTGTGTGAAAGCGTCGTGCGGCTCGGTGTGGTGAATGCCGCGAACCACCGGTATCACGAAAAGGTGGCGGAAGCCCTCCAAATAGCGGCGCAGGAGTCGCTGGTCAGCCTCTTGATAAACACGGACACGCTGGACGACGCGAGAGCAAATAAGCTACTGGCGATCGCGGGCAACACGGCAACGCTCGCCCTTCCTGACGCCCGTCAGCAGCTTTTTGAGTTTGCGAAGCACGTTCCTATGCAACGGTTTCATCTGTTTGCGCAGCAGTTTTCGGACGTACTAGTGGATTTTGTGACACAGGTGGCGCAGAGTTGGGGGTTTCTCCTGACTGGCGGCATGCGAGCAGCCCTCTCGCTCTATGAAAATGGACAAGCGCTGATGAAGTCCTCCACAACGGAGTTGTTGAGCCGCCTGTGTGGAGAGGCAGAGTCACTTATCGCCTCACTCTTGGAAGTGTATACAAACGGGCAGCAGATAAATTCTGTATCAGATGTTTTGCAGCTCGCACGGGTCGGCGTACAGTTTCCACAGCGGGTGACGCGGGACCCGGCGGATCAGCTTGCGCTCTTACTGCTGGAAGGCGCGAGCGGTGGTAGCCACATTGCCTCACCATGCTCGACAGCACCATCACCACGAGCGACAGCAGATCCCCTTGGATTTCTTGTATACCACCCCACTAAGGTTATCGGCATCACGGTTCAGCGCTTCACAAAAAGATATTTACGACACCAGCATGAACTGAATAAGGAGAAAATCGCAATGGTGACGGAGGGGGAGTCGTGGGTGGCGCAGGAAATTATTGACGAGGCAACACAGCGTCTAGTGGAGGAGATGTGTACGATGGAGAGTGACGCGCTTCGTGCGTTTCGCTGGCGCTCACTTCGGACCGTGCTCACCACGGAGGACGGAGAAGCTGACCAGGCTGGTCCACACCGACGTTTCCCCTCGACGATTTCGCGTTTTCGCACCGCGAATGGCACCAGCGGTGGTCTCGACGATGAACTGCTCAGCGTCGGTACGAACAAACTTTATGTGCGCGTGCGCCACGATCGTAGCGGGAATGGGTTCCTCGTTTCAGAGGAGGATTCCGGGGGAGTGCATCCGTCGCCCCCAGAGCCCGATGGAGAGGAGATGGAAGGACGCCTTGTGCCGGGCTCTCTCGTGGTGCTGATGGATCTGCTGCACAACTACCACGAGTACATGGCGCTGTTCCCCTTCCTCGCCTTTGATGTCGGATCTCGCATGATCGAGCTGCTCGACTTCTACGAAGCCAAGACAGCCGCTATGGTTTTAGGGGCTCGATCAGTGGAGAAGGGAATGCTGAGTACGATCACTACACAACACTTGTGCGTCGCCTCTCAGTGTGTCTCGTTCCTGATTCAGTTTTGTCCGGCTCTGCAGCGCCATTTACAAGCGGCATTGCAAGGGGGTGACGATACCGTCGCCGCGCAGCCCCCTCGTGCGCTAGACACCGCCGTGGCGGTGGCCCATGCGTTGGGTCTTGTCGTGACATCCGCAGGAACTGAAAATGGAGCCGTGACCATCGCCGGCAAAGTCAAGCTGCTCGTGGAGAACGACTGGAGTCGCGTCTTGCACAATTGCCGTGCTCATCGCAACGAATATTTTTCGAAGATGGGCTTTCTTGTGTGTCGCAAGGTGGAGAGCCTCGGTGGCGTTTCCGTGGAAAAAGGCCGGTGGCCTGTGGGCGGCAATGAATGGGTGATGACAATGCTTCGAGAGGTGGCACGGCTGATGCGAGCTTTGAGGCCCCTACTGCCTCCGGACGACGTCGATGGGGTAATCGTACCTCTTTTGGGCTCCCTCAGCGTGATGCTGCGCGAGGCTACGGCACGGATCCCCGCAACCCGTGAAGACGATCGAGCGGCGGCCGCCTCGGATGTCATGCTCTTCAAGGCAAACGTGGAGAAGTTTGGCTACGACGTGCTCAAGTGCGCCGATGTGACGTCGGTATCCACCGTGATGCAAGGCAAGCGCTCATTCGCCCCTGCATCGGACGACGATGCGGTGATGCGTTGGTTCTTGCCTCCTGCACCGGCGAACCCAACAAGGCCGGCTCCACCAGCCAAGTGAGGGACGGCGCTGGCCCCGAAGCCCACACCCTGAGCCTTCTCCTATCTTCTATCGGGGCAATACGGCTCTATCACCAGTCATGAATCTTCGAATAGTGATTCTAGTCGGCATCTTCGGTGGATGAGTGGTGGAGGGGAGGGGAATTCTTAGCCTCTCGGCCCGCTTTACCACCCCCAGGCGTGTTTTGAGACGAACGTCTCTCTCTCTCTCTCTCTCATCCCAGGCCTCCTTCTGTGAACGATCTCCCGGTCCCCTTCCCTCTAGGGGAAGTTCAGAGACGACAGGCAGGATCGTAGAAGAAGAATGAGGAGAGTGGATACCTCCCCCCCCCCCCCACACACACGTAGACCTCTCCCCCTTTCCCTCAAGTTTGCACGATTTGTCGGGGGCTCTCTGCCTTAACGTACAGCAGAGAGATCCGAGAAGACGGCGGGTGTACTGCACGTCAGCGCATCTCTTCCTGGCTTTGAGCTTTCTTCCTTCATCCCGATTCGGGTGGAGTGAAGACCATTGCGGTTGGGAGCAGACCGAGACCACGGCTCGGAGCAGGAGGCAACATCCCTCTTCTTTTTTCTTTCATCGCCTGTGCAACCAAGCTGAGGCAATTTAGTAATCGAGGCAGAAGGAACTGATAATGAGCAATCACGAAGCGGGAGCGTGGTACGGTCTGGTCTTTTCGATGCGCAAATCGTACAAATACATCTGTGCAGGTCAATACTCTTTTTTTCCTGCTGGTGGTGGAATGGGGGCCGCCCTTTTCCTCCTTCGTCGCCATCCTGGCAACGTTTTCAGTAATGTTGTCTCTCGCCTTTCCAACTGCTACCATCTAATCTTCCCTTCTTCGCTCTTTTCCTCTTCTCCTCCTCCTTCTCTCCTCTCATCCATGGCAATGTCGACACCACCCACACCACGTAGCGAAGGTACCGCTGCTCCGTCGCGATCCATGCAGCGACGTACCCGGCAAGTCGTGAACCTGCATCACGGCAGCATTTTCGCCGTCACCGCGACGATCGCCACGGTAAAGCGGCACGTTACTCTGCATCATGTGCAGCCTACCGAAAGCGACACCAGCATAAGCGTAGTCGATGAAGAGGTGACTTCCGAATTTGTGGCGAACACTTCTGAGCAGGACGCGCATAAGCGTGCTGGCAGTTCGCAATGTCACCACCGACGCGGCAGTGAAGAAGCTGATAACCTGGCGAGCGACATTTTTGCATTGGGAAAGAAGATGGCGGAGGGACAGCAGCGTCAGCGTGTTTCGATTTCTGCGGCCGAGCTGGAGCTCTCGCGTTCGAGCAGAACTGTAGAAACGGTGCAAAAAACCGCTTCACGGGCAACACAGACATTGGGTTCGTCTTCACAGACGGTGAAGAGGTTCGCTACGCCGTCGGCTTCGTCCCAGCCCTCCTCAGTATCGTCACCCGATGTTCTCACCGGTGGCAGATCCGTTCGAAGTTCGGCGTCGAAGAATGCGTGGCTCCCACAATTCTTGGAAACCGCGCCGCAAACATCGCTGCCGCCTCTGCAATCATGGGAACATACTTTCGTTCTCACTCCACAGCAGCTGCAGGTTGCTGCCGAGGCCGCTGGGGCATCTGAGGTTGCATACACGTTGGAGGAGTTAGAAAACACGCTCTTTACTTCTCCCTTTCAGGATGAATTGCCGCTCCCCAATGCTGAAGGCCCTGAGGCCACCCCATCACTTCCGCCATCACCACCATCGGCCTCAGATGACATCCACGTCCTGGACGCCACGATGGAGACTGGAACTGAGGCACCTCGGCTTTGTCCTGCGCCGAACTCGTTCCCCACAACAGCTGGTGAGACTGGCGAAGCTGTGGGCTCCGCGCCAACCGTCATTTCCACAACGGGTACCACTTCGAGCTGTCACACAGCCACTCCCGTATCTCTGTCAACTGCAGAGGAAACGGAAATGACAGCAAACGCGACACTCGCCCCACTTTTCAGCGCTTCTCTCGATATATCAGCAACTGCGCATACCTTGTCCACTGCCGCTCCCAGCGAATCTGAGGAAGCTGCTCCGGTTATTTCTGCGGTGCCTTCCATACCTGCAGTCTCCCCGGTGCTCAAGTGCCGATTGTGCGACACTACGGTGATAGTAAGCATGACTCGCCACGCCCCCGAGCCACGCGCGTTACTGGACGCGATGCACGAAGCCGTCACCTTTTCCGAGTCTCTTCCGCCTCTGCCACAGGAACCGCGCGAGGTGCATCTTGAGGTGGACTCGATCATGGCGGCATCGGCAGGCTGTTCCTTCTTGGAAACAGATGCCTGGGCAGAGATCCTCTCATCCACTGAAGAGCGAGTGTCTGTGCATCTTCTGAAAGAAAGGCTGCTTCAACGCATGACACGCGCTGCTGCGGCGCGTGAGCTGCGATACGTTGCTGTCGTGCGAGTCCTAGATGCGGGTGCCCCGGTCATCTTGCGAAACTTCTCGGCCGAGCTGCTTCTCGCCTGTGGGAGGTATGTGTGTCGTTCGGGAGGCAGCGAAGCACACGAGGTCGACGAGGGTGGAAAGCAGGGGACATTGCAGCTGTCCTTCTGCGGCATCGCTGTTGGTATTTTCCCTGCTTCGTCGACCGCACGGACTGTTATGGCAAAGATGTCGCATCTGCGCCCGAAAGACTTCATCGAGCCCACTTTTATGCAGAGGGACGGTCGCACAAGCGAGAATGCTGGTGCAGGTATGGCGCCACATCTCACTGTCTCTGAGCTGATGCGAAAGCTGCATGTACTGCCGCCTTCTGTTTCGGATTCGCTCTTGATGTGTCACAGCGCAGATGGGGAGGGATTCGTCGAAGAGCGGGTGGTTATCCAGCCTGAACACAACGTGCGGTGGTGGACGGTGTGCCGGAACGCGGTGAAGCTCCTGTGGGATTCACTTCAACGACTGCGTCGTGGTGACGACAGTCGGTCGACGAAGCCCGATCGGCTGCCTTCCGACTCTGCAGCGGCTTCGATGCTTAGCTGCATTACAACGACGGAGGTTTGGGATGAGTTTTGCGAAAGCGTTCTCCGCCCATCCGCGAACAAAGATACGATGAGCCGGGCCGTGCTGGGGGCTTGTCACTCCGCTCCTCTGCGCCGCTGCCGAGAGTATTATCAGCTGGTGGCACCACAGCCCTACCGACGTACCCCTGGTACCTCCTTCAAGCTACCCTTCGTGATAGAGGTATCCAGGGCAACCTTGCAGCGAACATCTGTGGCTGACCTGGCCAGTGTTATTCGGGAACAGCCCTCCGATGTCCTCCTTGTCTTCGCGGAAGACGTTCCAGGACAACAGAAGATTTCGTTTCTTGCTTCTTTACACTTGATAAACACCGGGTCGCATCACCGCGTGACAGTGCTCTTACCTGGAGATCCGCATCTCCATGCTGAATGCGTCTCGCTGACGCAGGCCTCCGCTCACCTGATCTCACAGTTGCCTCATTCCCGGTTCGGCTCGTCACTACTTCATCCCACGGATGCTGGCTGGCTGCATCAGATGGTCGAAGTACGTGACCCCCGTTCCTCTCACGGAGAATATCCCTTCCCTGTAGCCCACGCGCCACAAAGTGAAACGGCCTCCCTAGCCGCACTGTACGTCGAGCAAGTGTGGCAACGTCCCTACATTACGACACAATCGAATGGGGTGGGGTCGTCAATGGCAGCTGCCCTCTTGGTGTCGTGGCAACGACTTTCGCTCCCTACCGCGGCTCTCGTCCAGAGGCGAGCGCAGCAGCGAAATTTCCTGCGCGTTCACTTGCGTCCCCTCGTATGGAGCAGCTCTGCGGAGCCGGCTGACAACACAAAGGAAATGTGGTGGACTTCCCCAGTACTTGTGACCTCACCTGCCATGAGCGGAACATCATCGCCAACAACGCTGGGCATGCAGAGGAAAGCACTAGCGACGGCGTGGCCCAGCCCCTTCACTTCATCTGGCACGTCCTTCTCCAATGACGCTGATAAGCATCGGCTCCACAGAGGGGAGGATGTCGAGAATGGAGATCCATGCGGCGTGGCTTTTCTATTCGTCTTGGATGCGGCATGTCAATCGCTTCTTCACGGGGCTGTGGAATCCCCGGCGCAGCTCGATGTGCTGTCTATCGCAGCCTTAGCGCTCGATCCGTCAGCGGGGGGTGTTTTATCGGCAGCTGATCGTTTGTGCGGTGGCAGTGTTGACCTTCTTCTTTCTCAGATGGAGGCCGCTGCCGCGACGCACGGGATTCGTTTTGCATCGTTACCGTTGCTATGCTGGATGGGGGAGGAAAAGTTACTGTTTTCTCAGCTGACTGTGCATTCGCTCGATCGATTCAGGCGTAGACAACACCACGGCACGGGCTGAAGCCTCCTTAACTCTCTCCCAAAACGAAAAGGTGCAACTGGCTTCGTGTTCTGTCTCTGTGCGTTGCTGTGTCACAGTGAGGTGCAGAGGGTTCTTCGCTGGTCTGTAGCGGTGGTGCCGTATCCGGGTGTTGGGTGAGCACCGTCATTTTTGCAAGAATTCATCTCCGAAATAGAAGCCCATTTATGATTCACCATCGCCAAAGATGCCCTCTTGATGAAGTAAAAGAAGACGAGGTATGTGTGATGACCTTGCAAAAGGGACAGCGCAACGACGCACATCGAATCAACGGAGGCGCATTCCCCGCAGAAATGCAAACATCTGCTTCAACAAGAGAAACTGGGCGGAAGGGCCATGATAGGAGCCGGTGTCGTTCCGCACATGTGCCATTCGACATTCCCCCTTTCCTCCCGCCTCTTCCCCCCATTTTCCCATGCCACGTAGGTGATCGGGTTCTATAATGTTTCTTATCGACGTACCGCTACGGTGAGAAGAGAACACGCACGAATACTATACGAAGAGAGAAGCACGCCAGCGCACGCTTCCCCCTTATTTTTTTCCCTCGAACGAAGCACTCTTTGTTTACGCTGCAGCAAACGTCGTACACGCACGCGTATCTTCTGGAAGGCTGACGCATAGTGAGCGCTCTTTCCAGTGAAAGCTGCCCGGGGCGATCGCTACAGAAAACGAGATCACAGAGGTGTGCATTCGCTGAGGCGTAAGAAGGTATGGTGGAGGTGAAGTTGACAGATAGGAAAGGTACCAAGCCCATCACTTTCCTTGAATTCACTTACTGTGATGCCGTGCCTTTCCAGCGTTCTCCTTCTCTCGGCTCCTTCGCCTTCGGTTCTTCCGTCGGGTGCGAAAGGACGGACGAGCAGAGGGAGCTTTGTGGTTGCTGATGCCCTTCGCTGTGGTATTCTTTTCACTCACCACCCATTTGGCGAGGCGTTTCCGTTCTCGCTTCCTGGCGGCGTCTCTGTGTTCCCCCCTCTTCCTTGTGAGTTCTCTAGGTTTGTGGCTCACGTTACTGTGCGCGTTCGCTGGCATCAGCGCCGCCATCATCCCTTCCACATATTTCCTCGCTTTCCTCCCCTCTCCTCTTTAAACCACGAACCTCCGCCATAACTGTGATACCCCATCATTCTTTTTTTCACTCTCGCTGATGAAGAGGGTGGCGGCTTGAGATCGCTACGCGGATATATATATATATATTTTTCTATCGAGAGCATCCACAGGAGGGGCCCAGGAATCGCTCCTTTTCTCCTCCTCGACAAGGGCGGTTTGTGAAAGAGCAAGAGTGAGCGGATCTGCCAACACGATATTCTCCGTGACAAGCGGAGGCTCACTAACCGTTTTTTTTCGTATTTATCGCCATGGTGCTGAACAAGTGGGCGGTCGTCACAAAGAGCGCGCCGCCAGCGGCCGGACTTCGTCCACTCGCTCGCAGCGTGTCCCCCAACCCGAAGCTTCGCCCTGCAGACTACAAGATCCCTTATGTGCTGCGGTCTTTCATCAAGGATCGGCATGTGAGCGAGGTGCAGCACCTCGAGAACCGCGGCATGTATCGGGAGGAACTTGCGATCGAGCGGGCGCGATTCCCACGCATGAGCAAAACGTTAACGATACAGACAGACGGCTCCATGAACGAGCGTGAGTTCGAGTTCGCAGTGCCGCCGGTCATGATTCTTTTTCAGGATCGCCTCTCGGCCTATCGACAGCGTCAGGTGGCTCTGTCGAAGATTGGGAGGCTTCAGCGGGCGAAGAGCTGGGAGACGACGGCTACAGGCAAGGAGTCTCTTAATCCGACGTGCAACGCACTCGTTTTTCCTTACTGCGTTCCTAAAAAAATGCTAATCCGTCCCCGTGTCTCGGATCCGCTGAGTGCCAAGAGCATGGCCGACAGTCGTGTCAATCAAGAAGACGCTTTCTGATTTCTTCCGAGCGCGGCAATGCTATTTTTTTTCACTGCTGCTCTATCGAATAGATGGCGTTGGGCGTCCTTGTGTTTAGCGAAGCTGGCCTGTCGGTATGCGTGGAAGGGCTTAGGCGGCTACGACGTGACGCTTATCAAGCTCACAATCTCCCCCCCCAAATGAAAAAAGGATACTTCGTCGGGCGGTGTCTCTGTACGATGTGAGGTGATTAGTTTCAGCAACAACGACAACAATTTGAAGAGGCTTTGAGGCCTTGAATGCACCACCGAGGGCAGCTGCGCGGAAGTGGACCATGTCAACGTCGAAGAGCTGCGAGTAACACTCCTTTGATGCCGTGCAGTACCCGAAGTTAATAGAACTTTATGTATTTGCTTATATACCTATCTGAGTATCGTGGTTTCACACCTCCACCCGCCTTTTCTTCCTGGCCAGTGTGCTGCATTATCGTTTCCCATTCCTCGCACTGCAGACCTTTCTTTTCACAGCATCTCTCTCTCTCTCTTATGTTCTCTTTTCTTCTCGACTGTTCTTATTTTCGTTTTCTGTCTGGCTTGCGCCGCTATCCTTCACATTACAATTCTCCTCATACCTGCTTATACAAACACACACATCAACAGATGCTAGAAAGGAAAGCAACAGACTCAAACGGAAAAAAAATAACGGCAAACACTGCAGCTTAATAAGCCAAGTGTCGCGGTTTCTCCTGCTCAGCTTCTCCCACTCTCTTCCGATTTTTTATTCGCTTTTGAAGGTTTGCATCTTTCTACCTCCTTACCCTTCAGTACACAAGCTTCGTAATTCGATCCAAGTGGTTTACCCCCCTGCCGCCACCCGCCATATCTATCGCCTCCCCTCCCCCCAAATGACCTCCGATCCGAACTCCTTTGAGGCGGTCAAGTCTAAGCTGACGGCGCAGACGTTGCAGGATATCGAGGGACTCGATCCTCACAAATATGGCTTCGGTCGTGAGGAGTGCTGCGGGCCCGTCCCAGCTAAAATAATGGGGAGCATGAAGTTGAAGGAGCACATTTTTCTGAACACCCGCATGCCTCCGACCGAGTGGGACAAACGTACGGAGAACGTCGTCGGCTATAAAGAGTTGAATGAAAGCATCAAGAAGGACTGCCCTGAAGGGACCTTCACTGTTTCCCACCTCAACAAGGAAACGGACGACTCTGTCCTGCATTTTAAATTCAACGAGGATACAAAAGCGGTGACCATCACGCAGTATAGCGGCGTCTCGGAACCGTACGAGTTGCCGTGGAAGACGAAAGGGAAACTTGAAGTGGAGCGCTCCGGCGAGTACTTCATTTTTATCTGCGCTCACTTCCAGCGAGACGAGCGTTGTGGTTTCTGTGGCTCCGTCCTCGTAGACCTCTTCCGCCACACTATAAAGGAGAAGATGGGTCCCGGTGGTACGGCGCGAGTGACAGTGTTTCCCTGCTCTCACGTGGGAGGCCACATCTATGCTGGGAATGTCATTATTTACAGCCGCCACGGCGGCATCTGCTACGGTCTCTTCAAGCCAGAGGATGTGGCTGCCATCGTCGACGCTATCGCAGAGGACAAGGGCCATATTCCTGCCTCTCTCCAATCTCGCATTCGTGGGCAGATGGGGATGTAGCTGCGTGGTAGACGAGGAAGAAGGAGAGGAGCGACGTGTGTGCATCCTAGAAAGTGATGACTGCACCCTATACGAGTGCGCGCACACACGCACACCCACCCACATGCACACAGGAAAGAGGAAGAAAAGGGGGAGTTGTCGTGGTTGTAGTGCTGCAGCTGATGGGCTCGATGGTGCCCTCCACTACGCTTTTCGCCGCGAGACTTGTTCGATGTTCTTCTGCCCTCCCTCTCGTTCCCTCTTATTGCCCTTGTGCCCCGGTGGTGAAGGCTGTATTCTTGCTCTTGCTGTACCGCTGCTCGGTGGGGCAAGTACGGCCATCCGGAGAAGCTGTCCTCCCTTATCCTTTCCCCCCTCTGTTCCCTCTCCTCTCCTCGTAATTTTTGCTGTTGCGAATTGCTCGTTCGATCCTCTTCTAGCCTGCATTTCGCGGTGGTAGCGCCGGTCTGCAGTGCTGGGCTTTTTGAATTCAACGCAAACCACGCTGAATCCTTCCCCTTTTTTGTTGTTTCCTGACCATTAGCTTCCCCATCTTCTGCGATTTATGAAGGCTTTTCGTCTACTTGCTTTGTCTCCTTCATTTTGTTTCTTCTCAATATGGTGGCCGTGGTGCGAGTACATGGATGCTTCGCGGCAATGTACAAAACATCGACGCGTCGTCTAAAAAAATCCTATCGTTTCTTTCGTCTGGTCCTTCCTTTCCCGCCTGCCCGCCTTTCCTCCTCCGACCACTGATGCCGTTGTGTTGCCCGCGTTTAGAAGTGAGACTCCACTTATTTATTCTTTTGAGAACAGAGAAAGTAGTTGTGTGTATACTACCCTACTCTTTCTGTGATGTATCAGTGAAGGCTGTTCTGTGAGTTCCGCGGGGGAGGGGGGGGGGCTGGAGTACTCTCTGCAGAGCTGTTTCACCGCCTTTCTTCCTCCTCGGTGCCGCTGTAGCAATGGTGGTTGAAGGGATCACGGCCTCTTTCTCCTTCCTCTTCCCTCTTCATCTCTCGTTGAGAAGATTGCTTTTAGGGAGCTTGCTTTGATTGACACGCGGGTTCGCACATCGCTGACTTTCTTCTTTTGCGATAATGCTATGTAGAAGCAAGGAACCTTACATGTTCAAACAAAAATCACCAGCGAAACAAGAGAAGAGGAGAGGGGGCGGTCTGTGAGTGAGTGTGCATGTGACGGAGAAGAGAAAAATATAGAGGTTCCTGTGTAGTGTGGTATGGCTAAGAAAGAGGTTTAGAGGAGGCTTTTTCCGTCAGGAATCCCCGTCCATCTGGCATGCAAAGTTTGAGATGAGGTGCCTGGCAAAGCGTACCCTAGCATTCGGTGGGGGAAGAGTTGGAGGTTGGTGGAAGGGCTCTGTTCAGCTGCAATCTTAGGCGGTCCAGCAAAAAAAAAAAACTGCTGCTTTCCTCTGCCTCTAGCGGCAACTCTCAGCCCTCTTCTCCGTTCCCCTCGTGTTCTCCACTTTCAAGCTGAGGCTTGGCCGCGTGCCTGTCCACCTCCCTCTTGCCTTCTTTTGGCTGTTTGTAAATCTATCTATATATATATATATTTATTTACGTATATAATCGTAGCATGCCAGGAAGAGGCGTCGACGCGAAGGTGCCACGTTTCCTTCTGTAGGCCCCCCTTACTTTCTCATTCCATCTCATCTCATCCTTCCTCTTTCCCGCTTCTCGCTCTTTCGTAGGTTATCGCTGCGTTTTCCCCTTCGAACCACCCAGCGGACAAGAATTCAACCGCACACCGGTGTCGCTATACACAGCTGGAGGGGGAAAGGCCATCCAGGCAGGTGACTGAGGTGAATTACTCGCTTTATTTCGTAAAAGAAGATCGGTGCTCCTCTTTGTGCCGCATATTCTACTCCTCTTATTCCCTTCTCTTCATTGTCGTGGACCCTCTTATACCTTTTATAGCTCTGTTGCTGCAGCAGCGCTCGTGTGACACGTTGTTCTGCTCTGCTGCTTTACTCCGTTTCCCTTCCTCCCCCTCTCCTATCTCTTTCTCTTTTTCTTCACCGCTTAACAATTCGCTTTAACGGTGATAATGCCGCAAAGCGCGTTGGCTGCCTTTCCATACGCCGAGGCCCCGACGGCCGTGCCCAACAAGCGCTTGACGTCGACTGCAAGTTCTACACCACCGCTGTGGGGCGCTTCCATTGTCGATTCCATCACCGTCTCTACGGGGGAGAAGCTGTTTATGGTGGGCGGGTTCGACGTCCGTTCAGGTCGAGTTGTGACGCACACACGTGCGTGGGATGCCAGCACGCATCTGTGGAGCCGGTTACCCGATGCCCCTGTTCAGGTTGCACTTGCGAGCGCCGCCGCAGTGCCGTTGGATGGGTCTGTAGTGCTGTTTGGAGGATGGGATGGCGAGCAGTGCAGCGGAGAGCTATGGCACCTACATTGTCGAGGGGGCACCGCAGCGGGTGGAGAGGTGAACGCTCGTCCAGGAAAGGGCGGGTCCTCTCAGAGGACGCCCTCAGGTGCCGCTTCAGGGGCTTCTGGGACCGCATCTGGCGCGCGAGCGCGCACCACTAAAGGGAGCGAAGAGGTTTCGTATAAGTGGACCCGCATCGAGGTGGATGCACGCGGTTCGGCGCGGCCATCAGGGCGATACGGGCACGCCCTTGTATGCGGGCTGATTGCAAGCCCTTCATTAGCATCGCCTTCCCGGCTGTCGTCGGCACTCGCAGAGGTTCCCAGTCCAAGGGAGAAAGCACCGCGGCTAACCTCGGCCGTAGCCACCCGCAGCTCAACTCCAGATCCGCTATACGCGACGACGGATATGGAGGCGGTGCTTTTCGTATTCGGCGGGAGCGATATGCGCTCTCTCCTGAACGATCTCTGGCGACTGCCCCTCCGTTCTTCCCTTGACGAGGGTGTGGCTCACTGGGAACGGTTAGAGGTGAAGCGAGGTGTCTGCCCCTGCCCCCGTGAGAACGCCATCATGGCGTTCGATACGGCGCGGCAGTGTCTATGGCTGTACGGTGGCCGTAGCGAAACCGATGATCTCCACGATTTGTGGTGTCTCCCATTGCACAGCGATGCGTCTGGCAAACTCACATGGGTTCCGATACAGCCGTCTGGAGGCTTCTCTTACGCCCCGACGTTCAGCAGCTCCATTGTCGGCTGCAGGCCCATGGCTGCCGTTGTTGCGAATGACTGCCTCTATCTTTCATTTAGCGATACACCCACATCGGCAAAGCGGCTTGAGGGCATGCACGTGCCCCTTTTCTGTTTCAGTCTTCACCACAATAAGTGGCAGCCCGCACTGGTGAGTGAGGTAAGGAGATCCGTAAGTTATCGCGCAAGTATCAGGGGATCGTCGCGGACTTCTCAACCCAAGGGGTACCACTTCACGGCAACGTGTGCGTGCGGCAATTTCATTTCGTGGCTGAGGGAGGCGGTAGACGTCGACGCTCTAGTGGTGCCCAGCACACCGACACTGATGCAGATGGAACTAAACATGAGCGACCCAAAACCTTCTAAACGCCGCGCCGAGCGTAGCCGTTAACCTCCAACCCCCCCTTCTCCGCTCTCTCTCCAGGCTGCGGACCCTCCGCACTTCTTTTCCCTCTTCCCTCCTTTGCTGCACCGTCTTCCTCTCTCGCTCTCTCTCCCCTCCTCGGATTTCTCAGGATCTTTGGAGGGGATTCCTACTTCGTTTTCCCTCCTGTTTCTTCCATGAGAACTCGCATCTCTCGGAGAACGCGGCTTCCCTCAAACCTGCCCCTCTCTAAAAGTTCGTCGATTTTATTTGTTCGGTTGCGTTTCCGTTGGCCGTTGTTTAGATAGTCTTCTCTTTTTTGTCGTTTCCCGCCCCCTTTCTTCCACCTCTCTTTTTTGTTGATTTCGTCGTCTGTCCTCTTCGTCGATGAAAAAAAATGGTCCCCTCCCCCCTTTAAAAAGAAAAAATACGAGCGCATTTGAAAATAGTTTCTATTTTCCACTTTCGCCCCCCTCTGTTCTTCTTCGTCTTTTCGTTTTCTTTTCTGCCGCTCCTTTGGAACCATCTTGATGCATTGAGCTTTTTCTTTAAATCTTTACCCTCTTTTCTTTTTTATTTCTTTCTTTTGTTATCCTTCATTACCACTAGGTTTTCCTAGCGCCCCCCCTTGAAGGAGAAGCGTAGAGGGAGGTTAGTGCTTGTGACCCCTTTTCGGCTACAAGAAAGGCCTCCAAGCACCTCTGTGTCCTGTGGAGGGGAGGCGGAGTCAGAGAAGCAGGGAGCCGCGGCGGGGAGTACAGTATGCGCGTTTTGCGCCATTCCTCTCGGCGTATAGCCTCCTACGACGGGAAGATCTATTCGGAGTGATCAACGAGAACACCGCTTCGTACGCGCTCTTCCTTTTCTTTTTGTTTTCCCAGGTGTTTCCTGCAGCATGTATGAGAGTTCTCTCTCCTTTCCACGCACATGTTCTCGCGAGCCTTGCGCCCCACGGTCACTCCTACAATTAATCCATTTTGCATGTCTCGTCGGTGTAGGCGAGCACAGGTAAGGAAGGATGGTGGCGGTGGCGGCGTGGAGAGGCGGTGGGTGTGTACAAACTCTGTTTTGGTGGTCGCCTAAGGTGTGCAACAAAAAGTATTTCACTGTGGCCCGAGGGAACGCGTGCGTCTTCACGTGTGGATACTTGCATGCCTTCAGTTGATGAGACTATAGTTTTTTCTCGGTCGCTCTCCGACCCTATGGAGGGCTGCATCACCGTTGACTTCACAACTCTTGGGGAGGCGACCCCTTTTTTCACGCTGGAATGGTTGTGGTGGTGAGTGTTCGAAAGCTGAGGCTATGGTGCGGTGGATAACATAATGTTTGCGAGAAGCTGTGCACGGCTTTTGGGGGCTCACTTTTTTTAATCCCTTTATCGCGGAGGTTTGGGCAGTTCTAACGACGCATTGTGAGCACTCAACTTGCCAAAGGTGCGCTAGAGCACGCCTTCGTGTACGTGTGGTATATGCAGTCGTGCTTTCTCTAGTAGCGAAGACGTCTTCTCCGCACCCGTGGACAACTCCATGAGAAGTGCGTGTAGGGAGACGCAAAAGGAGTTTCCGGTCCCCCTCGTGGATGCGTGTGCGTCTTCAAGAATCCTCTTTTACGTTTAGGGGCATATTTCGCCCCTGTCAGCGATTCCTGAAGGAACATCGACCTCCTCCTCCCTCCCCCAAACTTTATTCTCCCCCCCCCTTGTGTGAATTTCCGTTACTTTCCTCGTCCTTCTCCTCCTCCTCCACCTGCGGCCATTTTATCTGATCGTCCTCGAATCGTGGAGGAATGGACAGAAAAGAGACGAGAAGATGTGCTCTCTCTCGTTCTCTCTCCGTCTTCGTTGCGACTCTCTCCGTGCGCCTCGTAGACGGAGGCCAGTCTTTTGTGTAACTCAACTAGTCCAGCACCTCAGCTTCTACTCAGGTAAGCAACTCTTCTTCTGCTTGCCCGCCGCGGTATCGTAGGCAGCACTTTTGCATCGGACTTCCCTCTACTTTTCTCCTCTTTTCCTTCTTTTCTCCTCGTCTTTTTTTTTGACGCGCTGAAGCTTACTGCGCTCGTCATCATGAGTGAAGCTCCCCGCAAGCGTGTGGCGGAGAGCCAGATGTCACGCGACGACGACGGCGAAGATCGTGCTGATGAATCGTTTATAACGACGCCGCAGATTGCTGACGCCGCGGAGCTGGCGAGCCGTCGCATGGTGCGTATCCGTCGGCCGCAGGGAGGGGCGGAACAGTCCGCGAATGCTTCTACCAATGCACCCTCGTTTTTCAAGTTTGTGCCCTCACCAGTCCATCCTAGCGAAGGAGAATCAAAACCAACATTTGGCTTTGGCGTGAGCACAGGTGCCCCGAAACTGTTCTCATTCGGTACTTCTACGTCGACCTCGGGTGCGCCGAAGCCGACCAGTGGGGCTCCTTTGACAGAGGGCTCGACAAGCTCCTCGCTTTCTAGCTTCACCTTTGGGAATCCCGCTGCCGCAGGGCCGGCTCCATCGTCCACTCCCTCCGCGACTGGGTTCTCATTAGATTCCGCTACCAATGCCACCAGCGGGTCGAAAGCGGCGTTTTCGTTCAACACAGCCCCGACGGAGCCGGTAAAGCCCCTGAGTGGCTTCAGTTTTGGGCTTCCATCCGAAAAGGCAGTCGCCACAGCGACATCAGCGGTGCCCACCACTGCGGACACATCCGAGAATGCCTCCAAACCACAACTCTTCGGCGCAGGGTCGTTCAACTTCAAATCCGCGGTGAACAGCTTCGTCGAGGCGCGCAAGAAAATGCAAGAAGAGAAAAAGGATAGCACCGGAAGTGATCCATGTGCAAAACACGATGCCGTTGAGGACAAGAACGGAGATAAGGGCGATTATGATGGGGGCGAGCACAACGAGGGTGGTGGCTTCGGCAGCGAAATTGTGGAGCAGTCCGCGCGGGATGTTCTGGCCAGTGCACCATCGAAGCTTTTTTTGTTCGAAAAGGGGGAGGGCAGCGCTCCAGGCCGCTGGGTGGAGCGCGGTGCGGGAGAGGCGAAGCTCATCGCGCAGGAGAAGAAGGATGATGCAGCAACGCGGGTTTATCGGCTGCTGGTACGTGGCGGCTACGCGCTCAACGCGACGTTAGGGAAGAATCTCTTCACCTTGAGCAAGACGGAAGCCAAGCATCTCCTTCTGACAGTAGCCACCACCGAGGGACCACACACGTATTTGCTTAAGTTCACCGGTGCCAGTGCTGAGGCCAACACGACGAAGTTCTCTAGCGAGATCACCCGGATTATGCAACAGGTCGAAACGAGTGCGTAGCGGGACTCACCATTCTTTTCCGTTATGCGTGTGTTTCACCTGCTCATCTGAACGCGAGAGCAAGGTGTTCACTCTTTTCTCTTTCTCCTACCCTTTCTGTGACTTCAACCGCGCCGCAGGTTCTGGCTCTCCATCAGAGAAAAAGAAAGGGAGACAAACTGGTGGGAGGCGTCATGGACCTGCGATAGGATCGTATGAAGAGAGGGCGTCAGAGTGTGGGGGTCTTGTGCGAGGCATCGTTTTTTATTTCAGCCTTTTGTTTCTGCTCGTGTGATCCCTGCGGCGTCTCACTGCATCGTCTAGGGCAAACATGGCGCAGCGAGGGGTGTGACCTCTTCTGTTGGAGAGTTCGTGCTCCAAAGAGCGTTTTTTCGATAAGTAGTATCAGAAGAGAAAGGTGGTGGTGGTGGTGTTGGAGTGGATAACTTAAACACAAAGAGACTGATAGAAGTGGTGACAGCCATGATTACGTGTGCGTGTGTATGCGTGCGCGCGGTGTAACCGCTGCTGTTGTCATCACCCCCTTAGGGACACCGCTTTCTTTCGTATCGCTGCTTTTTTTGTTCTTCGGTGGATACGGCGGCCGAGACTGTCCCCGCTCTTTGAAAAACAACGACGAGAGTAGGGTCATGATGGGAGAGTTGAAACAGAGACGTGTTCTTCTCCGCGCTGGCTGAACCTCCTTAAGCGTAATTAAGGTGCTACGAGAGAAACACACAGAGATGAGTGGGGAGGTGGAAAGGGGAAGAGAGAAAGCGCGGTGAAGTGCACCACGCCGTGTTGTGGTGGCCATGAGCGGGTCGTACTGACAAATCTGAGATCTTTGCTTGACCTCCGGTGAGGTCGTTTATGCACATCTTTGGCTTCTGTCAAGCGTTGTTCCTTTGTGGGCATATGTGTGCCTGAGAAAAAGAGATAAAACGGGGGAGAGGTAGCAAGTGTGTACTTGGAGGTGAGAATTGCTGAAGGGGGCGAAATCGAGGGACATAAACGGCGCGTACTGCGAGCCCCCCTCCCTCCGCCCTTCCCTGCGTTCCTCTTAATACCTTTTTAAGAGACCCTCCCCTGTCCGCGACGTATAACTTTCCTGCGTGAGGGTCACCTGCCGCAGTTGTATTCCACTGCGGCGGAGCTTACCTCAACATTCTCTTGCATTTTTGCTTCCTTTGCTTTTCTTGATTTCTTTCAACCTCTCGGAGGGACTCGTCGTCACATGTCAGCCCTCTTATTTTTTTTCCTCACCACGCCTTCGCGTACAGTCCATCTTGAATAAGACCTACACGTCAGGGCGTTATCCATCTTTGGGGCGTCTCCCTTCTTTTTTCTCGGCCTGTCTTGTGCAGGCCTGCGGGCGTGTGTGTGTGCAGCGGTGTTTCTTTCTTCGTTCTCTTTCCGTCCGTCTGTTGGTGATGATGGGGAAGGAAAGTAGGGATACTGATGCTCCCTTTTCTCTGTTTTCAAAACAACAATACATCAACGTAGCCCTTCCACCCCACCTTTTGGGGAGCTGCTGAAATCCTATATATGTACATCTAAATATATAATTCGCGGCTCGTGCTCAATCAATTTTTCCTTGACGGCTGGATATTATTTTTTCCCATCCCGTCTGCGTTTGCATCGAGAAGAGCACGGAGAGCGCATGAGTGTGTGTAGGGGAGGGGGTCGCACACACACACTCACACAAAAGAGACGAAAGAGAGAATCTTTCCTCCTCGCTGTCCCGTGTACCGAAGGAGGGACGCTGCTTTTCTTTGAGCTCCCCCCGCTTTGACGCACCCACTACTCTTACGCGTATTTTTTTGTTTACCTTTCCCATATCTTTTAGCCTACGCCAGTTTCCTGTTTGAGTCTGACAGGAGCGCATGATGGAGCAGCTCGGCTTTTTCGAGTCGGTGCGACTCCTTCGGTCGCCGGATCCGGATATGAGCGTCATTACCAACCCTTCGGCGGACGTGGTAGCCGATCTCGATGAGATCATCCAACGATTGCGAGAGGATCAGGCTAATGAGACGGCAAGTCATCCAAGTACTACTACGAGATTTGAGCTCGCCGTGGCGCTACTGTGGCATTCCAACACTTCTCTCATCAAGGAAGGCCTTCTACTTATGCTGGCTCTCCTCCAGGAGCTGTGGGAGCTACGCTGGTGCGCTGCCGTCGGCAGTGGTGCTCGCGGGCATGACGAGGAAAGGGAGAAGGACGTCGATGCAGCAAGTCACATGGTGGATAGCGTCTCCTGCGACGATAACGACGACAACAACCAACCAACCCCGCATCGTTTCGAGGGTGGTACGGTGGACGTGCTCCGTGGTGTGGGGCCCCATTCCCGTGCATGCACCGGCGCCACTGGACAGCCCTTGGCCTTCAGCTCAGGTGAGAAGTTCGTTCAGCCGATTTTGCGTGGCACTACAGTGCAATTCGCAACGGCGCCCCCTCCGCCGGAAGATGAGCAAAACTCCGTGCTACCGTCTCTGGTTCGGCATCGCAACCCGTCGAACGGGGTATCACAAGACGCTCTACCCCAATTTTTGAATTCAACGACCTCCACTGCGCCGGCAGCCCACCAAGCAGGGAGCACGAACCTCTCATCTTCCAGCTCCTACACTGGTCCTAGCAGTTTGCCATCGAATGTGGCGAGAGAGATTTTTTCAGAAGCTGACCTCTGCCGAAGTGATGCCCAGTTGGCGGAGTGCTATTACCATCTTGCGGTGGGGTGTACCAAACTTGGTGATCACAAGAAAGCCTTGTTCTACATCCATCGTATGCTAGAACTGCATCCGCTGAATGCGGAGGTGCTGGCACTCCAACGATTTCTAAACGCTCGTTTAAAAGTGGAGAGCACGATCAAGAGAACTCTCTCCTTCCTTCCCTTTTTATGGGTAGCACTATGAACCAGGCACGAGCGTCACGCTGACACCTACAACAACACACCCACACGTTGGTATATATATACGTATTTCTATTCGTCTCAGCGCCGCACCTGAACCTGCGAAGGGATGGGAAAAGGGGGTTTCATCTCCTCCTTCGCCTTAAAGCTTTAATTTCGTCGCCTTCGCTATTCGATCCCACCGCGCGCGTTTGAAGCGTAGGCTTGCCGTTACCGCTTTTTTTCACGGCGGCAAGCAGATGGGATTGCTGTTTTGCCTTTAGTATCCTCCCTCCCTACTCCAAAATTTTGTGATGGTGGTCTTGGAGGCTTCGTTGTCTTCTCCCTCCCACATTTTCTGCATCGTGTTTTGATCCGTAGCCGATGAAAATTTGTGCATCGTGCTTCCTTTGCGCTGTTTTTGTTTTTGTTCTGGGGGGAGAGGGAGGGCCTGCTCGGCCACACACATGCCTCTTTTTAATTCCATGCGATTAAAAAAATGTGTAGCAACTACCGTAGCAGTACCTTCCTACCTTCTTAGTTCGTTGTGAGATGTTGTCTTGATTTCCGCTTCCCCCCCTTTCTCACCCGCATTCTGCCACGGCCGTTGGCAGCTCTACAAATATCTCTCCCCCCTCCTTCCCCTGCTTCCTCCCTTCACCTTTATCCCTCTGAGCTTTTCCTTCCCGACACGTACATGCATTCGAAGCCCTGCTTCCCTCCCTCTTTCCCCACCGCTTCATCCCCAGATGAATCAATCCCAATGTTCTCGCGTGCCGCCAGCGGAAGTTGTGTAATGTGGGGAAAATGTATCATTCGCAGCGCTACCTCTTTTGTAGAAAAGAAGCTCGGCCTGCTCACCGAAAAAAAAAGGGAGGGTAAGACAGTGCAGGCGCTTCCTTGAACACCGGTGGATGCAAAGTCTTCTACTCCCTTGCGATTTGTAGAGGAGATACATGTGTGCGTTTCAGGAGTTAGTTTATGTGAGTGTGTGTGTGTGGTGGTGGTGGTGGGGTCTGTGTAAGGACGGGTGCTGCGCGTGGCGTCCATCGCTTCCCGTGCGTGCACGGTTTTGCGAGGTGCAGAAAGCGGACGAGAAGCTTTTTTTTCGTCTGGGTCGAAAGGTCTGTGGGCTGTTGGGAGAGCCTTTCTCACTGGATGACAGAGACGGAGAGGCGAGGCACACCTAGACACTTGAATCCGGAAGGGATACGCGCATAATGCAGGAAAGGTTACACCGTACTTTATACCTTGAGCTTCGAGTATCGTAAACACCGTCTTCCATTTTCCTGATTTTATTTGCTCTGCTTCGTCTTCCACTTTCTCTTACGGATTTTTCTGATATTTCTCCTCAGCGAAAGTTAGAAAACGCTGTAGAGAGTGCCCACAAATTTGCTCCTGTTGTCGTGTATGTGTCCACTTCCGCATCCACATCGAGTCTTTTTGTGTGTTTTTGTCTTGCCTTCGCCGCGTGCGTGCGGCATGCATTCGTGGTATGCTCCGTGTACCCGCGACACTGGTGCGCTTAGCGAGCAAACCGTGTTTTCCCCCCTTTTCCATCTCTAGTCTTCATCAAGTACATTTTTATTCTAGTTCGCAGTTTCGCCGTAGCGCCGCTCTGATTTGCCTTAGTGTCGCGTCATCAGCGCTACCCTGGACTTTGCTTTCCTGCACACGAAACAAGAATACTATAGCATGTTGCGTAGA
This sequence comes from Borovskyia barvae, assembly GCA_030849085.1. Taxonomy (NCBI): domain Eukaryota; phylum Euglenozoa; class Kinetoplastea; order Trypanosomatida; family Trypanosomatidae; genus Borovskyia; species Borovskyia barvae. The sequence continues at coordinate 47,536 of JASAOM010001002.1, forward strand.
TTGGCGAGGCTCCAAGAAATCAAAACACTCATGGCGGCAACGACCAGCCTCCACTTCTCGTGTAGCGCAACACAAGCCGAGTAAAAAGGTCAACACACAGAAAAGCTCCCCCGTCATATCACGGGCGCGACGAGGTAGTAAAGGTAGCAGCAAGGCGAAATTGGCACGTCTGAGTCCTCACCAGCGACAGGCAAAAAAATACAACAAACGTGTCGAGGCGATTGCCCGCCTGTGGAAGGAGCAGCAGCCGCAGCATGCGTCTCGTGCGACGGGCAAGGTGAGGAAATCTAGGACCGGCTACTCAAGGTGATGTTGTGATCCCACCTATATATATATATGTGTGTGTGTGCGTGTATTGTGGTAGTTAATAATGGTCGATACGCTCCGTCTTCTCCTGTTTCTCCTGCTCCTTTCTCGCTCATCTCCCTTTTTAGCCTCACCTCTGCGTGGTTGAGGGTGGAGAGAAGGGAAAGAGGGGCGATTTTTTTTCTCTGAGGGCATCTTCTTCTCTTTCCTTTTTCACCATTTGTTGTGCAAGTGGAATTCGGGCTCTGTTGTTTGTTTCGCTGCGCTTGATCACTCGGTGATGTATCGGAAGGCGTGAGAATGGAGAAGCTGTTGATGATTCGACCTGCACTTATTCGTGCTTCCCCCAAAGAGAAAGAACCACGGAACAGAGGAGCTCTCCCATCCCCGTCTCCTCTCCACTCCTGCGCAAAAATCTCTCGGGAGGGGGTAAAAAGAAAACTAGATCGACGAGATGATATCTCTTTTATTTTTCATCTCGTCCTTATCCAGCTTTCATATCGTTCGGTATGGATTTGTGTGATGTGTATAAGAACATTTCTACGAGAGGTGATTCCACCAGTGCATCTTTTCATGGCTAGTCGGTGCCCACTTTACCATCAGCAGTACTTCCTTTTGTTGTCTCCTCTCTTTGCGTGCATAGAAGTGTATTTGTGCGGAGACGTTGTATAGATTGCTCGAAGACTAAAGATAGAGTGAGGGAGGGGAACCTCCCCAAAGGATATATATATATATATATATATATATATTTGGGTGTACTCTTTTCTTCCTTGTTTTGGCGAGCCCGACGATTATTGCTCTGCTGTTGGAAAGCCGTTGAGTTACACTGAGGAACGGAGGGGCGGGTAGGAGGAAGCGACTGGGGAGGAGAGGGGAGAGGATGACTCTAACGCCCCCCCTCCCCTCCTTGCCCTTCGCTGTCGCTGCTTCACGTATCCATTCTTCAACAGCAGGTTGCCTCTCCCGTCCTTTTCTTATTATTCCTCCCACACTTTCTTTCTTCCTCAAGAAAGGCAAAGCTCCCAGTTTGGAAGGTGAGCGCATGTCCCCCACTTTCGTGCCTCGTACCTTCGATCTGGCACAGCCGCGCTCCTGTTGCTGACCTCTTCCTCTCATCCCTCACCTCCGTTGCCTGAGACCGTAACCGTCTGACAGGTTCTCACAGGTATTCGCTCTCCAGACAGAGCTTCGCCTGACTCTCTCTCTCTTTCTTGCTGGCTCTTCTGCATCAGATTTACTTACCGCTGCAATTATTCGCGTTTATCGAGTGAAGGGAGGCATCGACGTGCTTCCTTGGCTGTTGTTAGCGCCAACACCTGTTCTTCACTGTGGTACGTGGGGAAGAGCTGGTGAGGGTGTAGACCAGCGAACTTACTTCGATGAATCTGAGCTGCTCTCCTCTTTTTGATCGTGTGTGTGGGGTACACGACCGAGCCGTGCCTGGTGCGCGACCCTATGACGGAAGGGGAAAGCTCCAGCCACTGGCGGCCTTTGACTTCGTTGGATGGGGCGGAACCCACGACGAGCACTGCGCACGGAAGTGGTCGGAGGACGCGGCGACTCGCCACCTCCGCTACCTCCAGCAGGGTATCCTACCACACCATCACGGAGGAGGCTATTTCGTCCTCTCTTGCCCTCAGCAGTGACACCCCTTCGTCTTCGCTGGAGGTATTGGCGGTTGAACCACATGCATCGGGGGACGCGGCGTCGCGAGCCGCTACGTGGGCTAACTCTGCTGCTGTCCCCTCTCTTCGAGAGCTTGCGAGGCCTCCGAGCATCACGAGTGTGTCCGCAGGATGGCGAACCTCCATCGACTTTGCCCACCAGCTGGATTTAAAGGCGGAGGCGGAACTGCAGAAGCTGTGGACTGCATTGTGGTTTGCGACTCACAGTCAAGCATCCTTGCAAACTGCTCTTGAGAGTCCTCAGCTCCACTGGAACCCTTATCGTCCGGTTCGCGGTGGTCTCGATGTGAGGGCGGAGATCCTGAACAGCGAGGTGGTTGAGTTTCAGGCAATGGTGGCCACTGATAGTTTGTATCTGCAAGGCGTCGGTGTCAGACCACCTAGCGCGCTATCCCTAGGCTCGGTTCACGCGAAAGCAACTAGGCCGGCGTTGAAGGCAAATAATAGTAATGCCTGGACCACCCCAGTTTCACCGGCCGGAGCGGGAGAGCTGCGACACGTCGAGAGCGACAGTGCTCCCTGTGAGGACGTGCTCGTTGCGGACGGGGTTCTTGGATGTGCTTCTTCTTCCCCAGCATCTGGCGCTGCAAAGCCTCGCGATGCGCGGGCTAGCATGTCCTCTAGCACATGCTTGTGGTCAGCGCGTCGTGGGGATGCCGAGGCGGCGCTTTTCCGCTACATATGGGAGGCTGTTGTGGTGCCTTTCTATCGTTCCAAACCATCCACCTTCTTCACCCGAGCCTGCAGTGCCGATGGTGCCTCCACTATCAGCAGGTCCCTCCTCTCTTTCGCAGCCCCATCAGAGGCGTCGGATGAGAAGGAGAGCAGTGGCGTGGTGACGGCGTTCGGCACCACCAGGGACGAGGTGCGGAGGTGGAGCTATGAGGTAGCGCAGTGCTCGTCCTCTGCGTCTGCTACGACCATTTCGCAAATGCACTCTCGCGAGGCGTTCCGCTCGAATGACGCAGCGGGAGCACCCATCGCCACAGCGCGTGCCACACACACAGGACCTGGGGCACAGGTTAGGGGGATTCATCCGCATGACTTCGACCTCGTCTCTGAAGACTCGCTGGAGTTGGAGATTCTGGACGCCAGTAAGACCAGCGGTGGCAGCTCTTGCCCGCACGGAGTATCACCGGCAAAAAAGGTGGAGGAGGGCAACGTTACAGCCCCCAAGGTCGTTACCGCATCCCCTCAAGGATGTGGCCGACCGCGCAAACGTCCCTCCACGGCTTCTGTGCATAGTGCCGTCGCTACCCCGTTGGCAGATGCTGTCGTGGAAACTCCGCTGTCCTTCCTGCGGGATGACATATCGAAGGCAGCTCAGCGACGCGCGGTCTCCGCTCGCCATGACATCGTTGTCAGCGCACCTAACACACTGGCTGCTCAAGCAAAACCCCCTACGATGAACGTTTCTACCCCGAAGGAGCCTCTGTTTGTCAACGTGGTGGGGCAGCACATGAAATCTTTTTCAACCCCCCCTGCTAAGCCATCTGATATGGTTCTGGAGGAGCCCGCAGTCTCAGTGGAGGCAGCGATGAGGCCCCCTTCGTATACTTTTCAGCCGCCGCGCATGGGTGAGGGCGACCAGACCGCATCCTGCTTGATGGATACTGCCACCGCGACTGGCTGTAGGGAACCCTTTGGCGTTCTCGGCGTCATTCAGAGCTCGTCGAAAGCACGCCGCACCCGTGCCACCACCGGTGGTTGTCGAGCAAGGCCGCATCAACTTATACATCCCTCATCGAATACTTCAGGCAGTGCTGACCCAATGATGCGGACGAGGAGCCCTGCCTCGCCGAACGCCAATGAGTCGGCGCAGCGGGCGCTTCAGCTTCTAAGACTACACAGTCAGTCCACTGAGCGTCTTCTTCGAAGACGGCGCGACGCCTCACCCGTGAAAACGCACGGTACTGGGACTTATACCCGAGATTCAAGTCCACAGGACCTAGCGAGCGGGGGTATTGCAGGGGTTCGTCACCAACGGCACGGCATTCTCTCCCCTATGCACTTGCCTTCGCGTGGCCATGGGCGTCAAGGGGCTGAGCAGCGGCAGAGGTCGTCGGAGCGTGGACGAGTGCCTCTTCTTGGATTAGGTACGATGGACAGGATGCTGGTGACGCCTCGACTCGGCCCTCTCAGCGAGATCACCACAGATTCTGCTGGCTCAGGGCGACACCGAGCTTCTCCCACACAGCTTCCCTCCGCTGGCAACGTCTCGGCGGGGACGCGCCACTCTTCTAATGGGCCTCGCAAAAATGAGAAAACACCGCTGCGGTCTACATCGGCAACAAAAGCCACGCCCGCGAAGCAGCTGCCAACGACGGCACGTCGCTGAAGCGCTGTTGATGCAACGGGAGGTGTCGCAGCGCTAATGTACGGTAGTTCCATATGACGCTGGTACCCTGCATCGAACTGTTCCTGTACTGTTCTTCATCTCCCAACTTTTACGGCACTGGACCGTCGTCTATGATGCACGTGGGAAGGCATCTGATCGAGGAGGGCAGCGTACGGCACCTCGATTCTGCCGACCAGAGGCTAGGAGGTGGAGCGGAGGGGGGGAGGGGGTAGAACGGAGGGAACCTGGTAGAAAGAAACGGCAGTCGTGGAGGAGCTTCGTTTCTCCCGGCGTTGAAACGGAGGTTCCCTATATCTGCAGGATACATTACCGGATAGGCTACCAGGCCGAGGGGAGGGAGGAGAGCTCATTTGAGCTCCGTGCTGCGGAGTCGCCTTCCAGCTCTCCGTCTTCTCCCATCATAACCTTGTCCAGTTTCGTCCCCCTTTTCGGGGGTTCCTCCCCTCGAGAGAGGTAGAGAGAGAGTACAGGGGTTACTTCAGTGCAAGTGGAACTAATTCACTGGGAACGACGTTGTGCCTCTATTCTGGTCTAAACCCCAATCCGAGTGAACAATTCTCGCACTTGTCCCTGTGTGAGCGCCATTCCCGATCCCCTCCCCTCCCATCTCCAAAGCACGAGCCTATCTCTCGCCTTTTTTATCGAATTTGTACATATGAACAGAAAAGAAAAAACGGCGCCGTAGTCATCAAGGCACTTACAGTCCCCCTCCCTTCTCTCTTCACTCCATGTGTGCGGGACACAGGCGAGAAAGAGAAGGGATCTCACGCAGCGGCCAGGCATGGAAGCAAAATGAAACGGAGGAATTTGTGTCTTACTGCTCACCTCAAAGCGGGATGCGGCCGCGCTTCTACTGTTTTGCTCATTCTTCGACACTCGCTTCAACCGTAAGTGAAGAGGCTACCGTAGGGGGTAAGGGTTAGGGTAAGGAAAAGGAAACGGATAAAAGGCACGGTCGATGCACATGGATATATATATATACATATATATATTCATCCGTTATATCTGTGTGTGGGGTTACTGAGAAGATCCTGGTCGCTTTGGAATGTGAAGTTCTCCCTCTTCCCCCCCTCCTCTTCCTTATCCATTCTTCTCCATCGCTTTCTTTTTGTCTATTCTTTGAGCTCTAACAAAAAAGTTTTTGCTTCTTGGGGGTTTTTCCCCTTCCCCCTCCTCCACCCCCCTGGCAAGTACTGAATCCTCTGCTTCAGGAGACGTTCATCACGACACAGATTGACGTGACGACATTTAAAGGGCAAGGAGTAGGTTTGGTGTCTAGCAGCAGCAGTGTTCCCGATGCGAATGCCTCTCCTATTGGCAACACTGGCAGGGAGAGAATACGCATCGGCGTTTTTTGTTTTCAGCTGGTGTGTTTGCCGATGCTTTATCTGAGCCGTGGAACGAGCACGTACCATAAGTAGATGGATGCGCATGCGGAGGTCTGTGAGCGGTGCACGCCGCCGCGCGAGTCACCGTTGGAGGCTCCGAAAGTATGTGCATACCGCTTACCCGCTCCCACCACTGCCGCTGCGACAGCCGCATCTGGGCTCGACTTCTATCACCGACTGAATCAGCTGAGCCTTTTCCATCGAACGCGTCACAGTCGTGACCCAGAAATATCAGCATCTGAGGACGAGAAGTGCACTGGCGCCTCCTCTGACAGAGATGATGCGTTGCGGATGGCGCCAGCGCTTCACAACACCTCCACGTTCCCTACCTCAGAAAGTACACTGTTGCTCTCTCCATCGTCAGTTCCGCCAAAGGACTCATCAGTGGATCAGCAGCCGCGCGGTGGGTCACCGCTCGAGCGGAAGACCGTTTTATCTCTCTCTGATATCGGTGGCAGCTCACGTGAAGCTGATGCGCCGCCATCTCTGACACCTTGTATCCGAGTAAACCTGCGTGGAGGTGAGGGAGAGAGACCGCATCTTGTGCAGAAGACGGACAGACGAACGCACGTAGAGCACAACTTTTTGAAAGAAACGCGAGGGAGCCTGTCTCCTTCGCGTCAGCCCACTACCTTCGCTGCCTCGGTGGATTTGGACAGCTCGCGCTATCTCTGCAACGGGGAGCACGATCGCGCTCTTTTAGGTGTACCGTGCAGTTTCTCAAAGGATAGTTGCCAGGGTGACAGCCCAGGTCACTCTAACACCTCGCGTGATGCTACCTCGGTACATGATCCTCGCGAGGCTACCTCTGCCAATCAGCCTGCGGCGTTGGCGGAGTGGGTGACGTCGAAAACATGCGAAGACACCGCCCGTGCTCCTTCCACCCTCGCCGAGGGGTACCAAAGAGAAGCAGACGGACCGTACACGTCGTCCTTGTGGACCGAGGTAGCGGCGAAGTCTTTCTCCTCGTCGCAGCGGCCCCGACCTCAGTCCAGTAGCTTCGCCATCCGCGCACGAGGTGTTGACGTGCAACCTGTGCTTTTACGACGGCCATCGAACGGTGGTGTTCGCGAACGGACTGCCCATGCAAGAGAGTTGGCTGGTACTGGAGATTTCATGGACGAAGGAGCACCGGCACCCAAAGCGGATGTGGATGTCTTAACTTCAGCGGTGGGGGAGCTGACTTCGTCCCTCCACCACATGCAGCGATGTATCCATCAACAGCAATACCAACATAACGCTCTTCTCCGGGCGTACGGCGATCTTCATAGAAAAGTCACAGCACAACAGGATACGAAGAGAACGCAGGCTTGTCATTTGGAGCAGAGAGCCTCAACCGTGGATGCGGTACCCCAGGGAGTCGCTCCCCAGTTGTTGCGGGGGAAAGCCGTTATCCAGAGGCACATGTCCTATCCGCGGACGAACATGCTTGAAGCACAGCATTCACCACAGAGTGCTCCTTGCCCATCGGCAAAGGCTGCTGCATCACGGCGAGGGCCAACTATCGCATTGCACTCCTCCGAGGCTGCTCCAGTGCCGCTTGGCTTGTTCGAACGTCAGCCCATCTCCGCGCCATTCGTCGCCTTGGCCCCCACGGGGTTGAGAGGCTCACCAGCGAAGCAGGCAAGGCGGGTGTGCCCCATTTCTATGCAGCTACCTGCTGATGTCGGTGAAAGCATGCACTACTCGGATATCGCATCTTTCGTTCAGTCCGATCACGCTTCAGCAGCCTCTTCGCTGTCTCCATCACTGCTCTCCGAGAACAGCGAGCAGCTCGACCCGGTGCTCCCTTTTCACTCGACGGTGTTGCCGGTCAGAGGTGCAATCCTGCAGTCTCCACCTCCCTCAACAAAACCCACCCCTCCTAACCAAGATGCGTTCGCTGCGCCGTCTCTGAAGATGACCAAGCGAGCAGTGGGTCAATGGCGCAAGGCAATCCCTTCGACAGCTCTGCAGAATTTCTTCAGTGAGTCCAGGAATCATTTAAGGCGTCACCAGGACCCTCGACTCACCATGGAGGATCAGATTTTTGCCAAGCTGCAGACGATGCCCACAGCCATCGTGCCGTACCCTCCACGGCAGTACCGCTGAGCACTCACAACTCCTGAAAGAAGACACTTACCTGTAGAAGTACCGCTCCACTGTTTTTCTCTACGGTCCCAACACCGTATGTGCCTCCTCCTCCTCCTCCTCCGCCTCCTTCGATCACCGCCATCACTACGACTACCATGCCCCTGTATCAATGGCCTTCCCGAATCCTGAAAAAGTTCGTCGGGGGGGGGCCGGTGGGTAGGGGCACAAAACGCACTGTAGGAGAACAGCAACAACGAGAACAAAAATTTAGGTACACCGGCTCAGGGTGAATCTGATTTCTCCCTGCAACCTTATCTCTCCATCTTTCTCTCACACGCACGATGTACTCATCAGCCATATGACAGTGTGAAAAGCAGAATTGATGCACCTTCAGTTGCACGGCTACAGATGACATGCCCAGTCGTCAAACGCCTCATCTCCCCCCCCTTCCTATAGAAACTTACACACACACACACACAACACCCATCGTTAAACCTGTGCGCAGCATGGCGCTACGCGAGGGTGGAGGGGGAGGGGGGAGGTGCTTTGGCGGCACGCCCTTTTTTCGCTACAGTGTGTTTGTTCTCGCTCTCGTGCATCTCACTTTCACTGGTCGAAACCCGGCCCTCCCTCTCCGTTCCCCATTCCAAAAAAATTGTACATCCACATGCTTACCTATTCGTGCATTTACCGTTTGAACCCACAGGACGGGGCAGGAAAACGGCGGGTTTTTTTTTGAGGAAAAATATTTCATCTCAGGGCCAATTCGTGTGACGTTTTGCTTGTGGCATCATCGTTCGCTCCCCCCTCTTCCTCAAAGTGTGATCCGTCAGAAATTCAGTGGAGAGGTGTCTCAAGCGCCTGTCTTCGTCCATAATTACCCTTTTATCTTTCTCTCTCTCTCTCTCTCCTTGGCTTTTTGCATCGGGAAATAGTAGAAAGGGAGACGTGTGCGGTGACGCATCTGGGCGTCATGCCACCCAAAATAATCTGCACCAAATGCGGAATAGAGAGGGCAGCGGTGAAGCGACCCCGCGATGGCCAGCTCTTGTGCCGGGAGTGTTTCTTTCTCTTATTTGAACTGGAGATTCACGAAACCATCGTAGCGGAGAAATTGTTCGCCCCGGGGGATAGGGTGGCGTGCGGTGCCAGTGGTGGAAAGGACAGCACCGTCCTCATCCATCTCCTCGATACTCTGAACCGTCGATACAAGTATGATATCCACATCGAGCTTGTTAGTGTCGACGAAGGCATCGTTGGCTATCGCGATGATAGCCTCGAAACTGTGCACCGGAACGCCAGCCACTACGGTTTGCCGTTGCACATCTTAACGTATCGCGATCTCTTTGGATGGACGATGGACGATATCGTTCGTGTGGTTGGCTTGCGCAACAACTGCACCTTCTGCGGGGTCTTCCGCCGTCAGGCTCTAGAGAAGGGCGCGATCCTGGTGCAGGCGAACAAGATCGCGACGGGTCACAACGCGGACGACATGGCGGAGACGATTCTGATGAACGTCCTCCGTGCGGACGCGCCACGATTAGCCCGCTGCACCTGTGCGGTGAGCGCCTCGGATGGGGTGCTGCCACGCGTAAAGCCACTTAAATATGCGTATGAGAAGGAAATTGTGTTGTATGCGCACTTTAACAATTTGGACTACTTTACAACCGAATGCACTTACGCCAAGGAGGCATTCCGAGGCACGGCGCGCACGCTGGTAAAAGAGCTGGAAGCGTTGCGCCCCCGCTCTATTGCCGATATGGTGTACAGCGGGGAGCATCTGGAGGTGCAAGCACAGGACGCAGTGCCAACAAGCGCACCGAAGCCGTGTGAAAAGTGTGGTTATCTCACTAGTCAGCGCCTCTGCCGGGCGTGCGTATTGCTGGAGTCCTTGATAAAAGGCGATCCCGCTGCTGCGCTGCGCCGCACAATAGCGTGAGCGCCTAAAGGCAAGGACAGCTATGCGATGGCGGAGGAAGTGAGGCCTGCGCAAGATGGTGGAAAGAGGAGAGAGGGAGGGTCACTAGAAAGCTTTAAATTGATGCCCTTTCTCTTCCTCCTGCCCCTTCTTTTCCTCTTTCTACTTTTCTCTTCATCACGCAAACATAAAAGTAGGCCTGTTCTTTTTTTTTAGTGCGGCTTTCTTGGAATGACGGGTGGGCCGGCTTTCCCTCCTTTTCGCCCCCCTTTCCCCCTTCTTTCTGCTTCTTTTTCTTGAATCCTTCAAAGCGTCTGCGTTGTCTGCTCAGCTGGTGAACGAGATCAGGGCTTGACATCTAAAATGATCGCTCGCTCGGTCGTGCATGACGATTAGAGAACTCGCTCTCCGTTTCCGTCTGGCGAATTATCCGGTGTACTCATGGCGTACGTATTCTCGAGTGTATCGGCGACCTGGGCTATTTTCACTTCGTCTGCTGCTGTTTCTGTGCATTCTCTTCTACCCCGCGCCATGCTAGAGCGGTCTCGCTGATGCGAACAGTGCTGTTCGCACCATCTTCAGATAATCTTTGCGTGCGCCCCCTTCTTTTCTTCCCCTCGAAATTTCTTCGTTTGTGATTCATTTCATCTCATCAACTTCGAATGTCAATTCGTCTCAGACCGTCATGCCGTACATTCACAACGGCCGTGTCGTGGAGAAGAAGCCCTTCACTGTGCGCGGCTTCCTTCTTGCCCTATGGACGACACTCACTCTATTTTTCCAAACGTTCATCACCACGCAGCCGATGACCCATGCCGTAGAAGAGCACCTCCGACCGACGTCCCGTGCGGCTAACGCACCTTCCTCAAACGAGGGTATATTGGGATCTCTGCGGGGTTTGCTGAGCCGACGCGCAGGAGGCGGACAGGCGACCGGCGGTGGCAGCGGCTGGGCTTCCGCGGTGAACAGGCGAGGCAATAATGTGCATACGCTACCGAAGCCCTCCATTTCAGGCGGCTGTGCTTCTGGATGACGTCGGTAAGCAGGTGTATCGTTGACGCGTCCACGATGGAACGATGAATAGACGATGGTGATGGTGGTGGGCACAGACGAGGGTCCGTGAAAAGGAAAGCATCCAATTTGACCGGAGGCTCGAGGGGAGTGTTATCAGCGTGTTCACATGAACGTTTTGACTGCGAGGTTGCTTCGACACGGTAGTTTACCTCCTCAACATTTTCCTTCGCCCTCCTTTCTTTATTTAATTCATGGGCCTCCATTGTGTTGGTTGGAACTCCTCCATTCAACGCCCTCCCCATGTCTCTCTTTCCCCTTCCCCCCCCCTGTGAGCAAAGCAGAAGGCAGATGATGTACTGATGCATATATATTAGGGCTTTTGTTCCCTGGGGCGAGAGGAAGTGGAAGCGGGAGGGAGGAAGAACGCCTGAGGAGTTCCATCAGAGGTGTGTGTGTGTGTGCGCGCGCGCCACGAGAGAAATAAAAGCTGCAAATATGCTGAATGACGGAGGGTGCGACTAGCCAAACACACCACTCTGCGTCGACGCCTCTACTTCTTTGTCTCCATCTTTTTCTCTTTTGACGCAAGTCTTCACCTTCCATCGACGCAAAAACGGTTGCACCTGCTTTTTAAATCATTTTCCTCTCTTTTTACTGCGATGCATCCCAGAGAGGGTTCCTCGTTGATTGGTCGATCACAACCCGCTGCCCCTTCCCTTTTTTTTCGCAGCGACGCGATTTCTTCATCTGCTCAGGAAGTTGCTTCCCCCTTTCCTGCTCCTTTTTAAAGGAACGTCTCTATTGCTGTAGGCACGGTTCATAAGAAAGGAGCGAAGGAAAAAGGAAGGGGTGGAAAGACATCAGTCACGGCGACGACGATGACGGGTTAGAGGACGTTCTTCCTTTCCAGCTTCATTCCACTTCATATTTCTTCCTCTAGGTGTTTGAATGTGTGCCACCTCGACGATCGAGAAGTATCCCTGAGTGGGATGCATCGCAGTCGCCTTCGCCATTATTTCTACAAGTAGAAGGAGGCGCAGAGAACTGGCGCCCCCCCCCATATATATACATAAGTCATTCTGTGCCTTCGCGTAATGGTTGCGTAGAGAGATCTCCTTCCCCCTTCCCTGTTTTCTTTCCTTTGCTCGATACATATTCTCTCAAAGGCTGCCCGCCGAGGATTCGGCCTTCCGCGTCCCTTCTTTTTGGTGTTTGTGTGTGTAGGTGTGTACCCCTTTGGCCGTCGGGAGAGGGGGAAGCACACCTCGGTGGTGGTAGACCTTTTTTGCGAGGCATACGTGAGCGAAGGGAGGAGAACATGATGGAGCGCAACCAGGTAATGGGGGTGGGATGGGACTGCGATTCCGGTGAAACAGTGGACTAGCGGAAGGCACTTGGAAGCTGGGCATCTCTCCCCCCTCCCCCCCACCCCCCCACCCTCAGAACGACATGTGTTTATATCTCTATTGGAGGACTCCTTGGGCGGGAAAGTCACCTTTTTCTATTGGTTAGGTGGTCCCCCTTGGATGACGGGATCGTACGATCTATACTGCCTTTTCTGCAGCCCCTTCTTTTTTTTTTCCAGAAGCGCACACAAACACCCGAACAACAGTCAGAAGAACACGTGCTGCGTTTCACAAGGCGTTTCTCTTGAAAAATGTGGGACTAGGGTGTATGTGGGGTGCAGGCGTGTTCTTTCTCTACCGGGTACCTCGGTACGGCTCTACACCTCCTTTCCCAGCTGACCTTTTTTTTCGTGTTGATTTATCCCTTTCGTTTTTTTCTGAAGTGGGGATTGGCGCCTTTGGACGGAACAGCTCGAGTTTCTTTGGGATTTAGTACGACTGGCCGGGTGGCGGGGGCTTCGCCGATCGCCCGAATTCTTTTTATTTTCCGCTGCGGTCCTCTTTTTTGATCATTGGCGTAGATGCGCATACATATATCAGGGTTTCATCGGGAGCATCACCTTTCTTTTCATTCTGCCTAACCCTCTGCTCCACTCTACCCAACCTGGAGCTGTCGACATCTGTACATGTGTATCTATGTATCTATATATATATATATATATGGAGGAGGGTACTTTTTTGCGTAGGTCAGCCCCCAAACCGCATGTCTACCCATAGTCCACACGGATGCACGAGCAACCCCGTGCCTTTACGATTCCATATCCTGGGCGTCCTCTCCTTTCTCGTTCCGTTCATATTTGTGTGAATGGGGCTAGTGCGTCTCTTCGTTATTGCTCCTTCACGTTCGTATTGTTCGCCACCTCTCCATGCGTGTCCCCTGCGCAGATAGTTTGTCGATCTCGTCATGGTTTTTCCCCCGGCAATAAGGCATTGAGTAGAGATGAAATAGCACCACTACCAACGACAGCTGCTTGATGTGAAGTGGATTGTGTAAAAAGCGCAATCCGTTTCTCCCAAAGAATATATATCTATTTGCGGTATAGTCTGTGCACTGCTACCATGCACGATGGAACAGTAAAGAAACATGGGGAGAAACTTGTTGGCCTCGGTTTCGTAGCTGTCTCTTGTGCTTCTTCATCTATCCCTTAGCAGTTGTAGGGGTAAGAGCTGAATGGGTCGGGAAATGGATGGGTGGAAGGAAGCGAATAGAGGTGGGTGGTGCTGGTGTACCATCGCTGCACCACTACGCCACTAGAAAAGGATGCATGGTAGGTCTTTCCCGACGCCCTCCCTTTCTCTTCTTCTTCTCCTGTAACTACAGCTGCGTTCGGTTAGGCCTCGTCGGCGTTACCGTCTTGTTGTAGAGAGGTTGCGGGATAGGGCGATGTGGTCCCTCGCTTCCTCCCCCCTCCCTCTCAAGGATACCTCTTCGCAACACGTCTCTCCTGAGCCGCTGACACGGACTCACACCGTGTTGAACTCCCCTTCCTCACCTTGACCCTCCTCCTCTTCCCCCTTCCCCAACAGCAACGACGTAGGCAACCGTTGCCGTCATACAATCCTTTTGTTTCTCACGTGCGACCTTTCCCTTGCCCTTCCCTTCTTCCGCAGTTTTCAGCATGAATAACGCCGCCTACTCCATCGCGGACGGTCGCCGCTTGCCACGCGACCTGACCGACCAGCAGAAGAGCGACATCGAAGAGGCGTTCCGCGTGCTTGACGTGAAGGGGGGAAATACAATTACCCCGAATGACTTGAAGGTCGCCCTCCGTGCGCTGGGCTACGAGCCGGATAAGGATGCGGTGCGCAAGTTGGTTTCGGAGATGGACCGTGGCGGGGTCTCAAGTAACCTCGTGCTTAGTGATTTTGAGGATGTCATGCGGCAGCGCTTTTTTGCGGAGGACAATGACGAGGAACTAGATCTTGCCTTCCCTCTTTTCACGGACGGGAAGTCTGAGTTTATCACGTTAGAAGATTTGAAGCAAGTTGCTGCAGAGGTCGGTGAAGACATCCCTGAGGCGGTTTTGCAGGAGCTGATCCGGGAGTGCGACGTGCTCGATCGTGATGACCGCATCTCTCGCGAAGAGTTCAGGAAGATGCTCAAGTCGGACAAGTGATCTTTTTTGTTGTTTACATATATATATATATATATATATATATATGAGGAGCTTGGGAGGTGCCAGCGAAGAAAGCTTCCTCTCCGTCTCGCTGCGCCGCTCTATCCGGTGGTTCTTGTTTGGTGTTCAGGCTCGAAAGACCCCCTTCGGCGGGGCCGGCTGCCGTGGCACGCATTTCTTTCTATTTTTCCATCAACGATCGGGGCGGGAGTGGCATGCGAATCGCGTTTTGATTTCTTTTCAATTTCACATGCGCGAGATGGAGAGAGAGAGAGAGAGAGACTACGATGGTGCTCTGCTGATGATGTAATCTAGAAAATGCTTAGAAGATGCAATAACAATCGCGGAAAACAAAACTGTGCCTAAAGAAAACGTGAGTCAGTCCGGCACAATCGCACGAATTGCCGCAGTGTCGGATGCCCCGTGAATGTGTTTTTGAGGGGAGTAGCGAGAGGGTGACGACGCTTCCTGCTCCGCATTTTCCGTCGAGGTTGTACTGGGCGAACCTGTGCGACTACTTGAATGCACCAGCCACTTCAGTGATAGCGCATTGCTCACTCCACGGTCTAATCATGAGAAGGCCGGCGCTTCCTGGACCCACCTACGGTCCATGACTTCCTCCACTATGGTAAAGGATGCAGGGGAGAAGAAGGTAAGGGAGGTGAGAAGGCGTATCAGCGAGCTGGGAGCTACTAGCGGGAGAGGGCATCAAGAGGATTTGTTCACAGGAGAGGCACACGTGGGCACGATAGGGTGAGAGGATGCAGGTCTCGAGGCGGAAAATGAGAAAGGTGGTGCAGTGCCTCTACCACCCATACGTCTCCAGAGGAAGTGAACCGATAGGAGGCCAACGGAGAGACCCCTCCTCTCATCGGTGCAATCATCCACCCATTCTTTTACCCATATGCAAATGACGAGGGCGTGCCGGTCGTCCTCGCACATATTCCTGTGTATATCCCCCTCTCTTTCCTTCCCTTTCCCCCTCCGCCACCTCCCCCCTTTTCTGCAATTTTCTGTGGTCCCGTCATCTTCTTTCCGTTCCAAACATCACCCGAATGCACACACACGACGGTACGAAAACATCGCCATCGCAAAGTAACGTCATACCAACAACAGCAAAAAGGAACGAACCCCCACAATATTCATAAGCGTCGACGTCAACAAGTCTTTTTACCAACGAAATCACACTGGAGGCTCGGAAGCCGAAGAGTAACGCTTCAATTCTCTGAGAGGACGTAACGAAAGTGTTTCCGCGTCACTTTGCGCCCCTTCGCGCTTATAATCGCCTTTCTTTTGCTTATGGTGATCTTCCTCATATCTAGCATCTCACAAGGTACGCCCCCCCCTCCGGTAATTCTGAGAGAGCTCCATTATTATTATTCTTGTTTGATCAGCACCAAAGACGCTCACGACACCACGCTCAAACCTCGGAGCGCTACTCCAAACAGTGCTTTCCGGCAGGTCACAGCAGGGGGTAACGAAAGGTAAACCGCCGCCACCCTGTGGCAGGAAAGAATTCTGGTTCTTGTCCCCGTTGTTGGAGGTATCTGCGCCTGTTGCGGGATCTCTTCTTGCAACTCCAAAACGCCGACGTAGCCTCTTCACTCACCTTTTCTTCCCCCATTCCGCTGACATTTTTTTTCGTTCTCTCGCGCCACACCCCCTCCCTTATCTTCCGTAAAGTAAAGCATCTCTTCAGACTTCGCTTGACTTTCCAGACTCGAGAGGTCTCTTTTCTTTTTCGTCTTAGTTGTTGCTCTGATCAAGGCAGCCGCGACGGGAACTTTTGAAGACAGTTACCCTTTGTTCTCATCACTTTCTCACCAGTGTTTGTGTACTCGAATCGGAGCATCTCGCGGCGACGGTTTCCTCTCTCGCTCGGCGCGGAGAGACACACACGCATACACAAAGTGATATCGAGACGTGAAGAGAAGAGATTCTCTTCACATCCGCTTTTTTTTCGCTGGCACGCACCAATAATAAAAAGCGCACGCCCTTTCAGATCATCACCTCTCCATTTAGCAACGGCCTAGCCCCCCCCCCCCCCCCCCTCCCCCCACAAAACACGCACATACGCACACGCGCAGACCTCTCTTTTCCCCTTTTCTCCCTCTCGGTATTCCCGCAGGTGTTCTGAGAACTCCAGTGCTTCATATCACGCACTCGAAGCATCGAACAGTTCTTCTCCCATTTTTTCCCGAACTCACGCTCTTTTACGACACACACACACACGCTGAGCAGCAAGGACGAGGCGCAGTCAGCATCTGTAGTAGCATTGCTCGAGACATACTGACAGTGTTCGCCTCTCTTTTTTCTTGACCGCTGCTTGTTTTCTTCTCCCCCCGCCCTCCCCTTCTTTCCTGCCTAGCCCACACCTTCCCTCTCTTTTCCTCTCTCCCTCATTTCACTCGCCTCTCTGGTTTCTTCATACGCAGAAGAGGATGGAGGCAACGAAGAAGCAGTTGTCAGAGGCAAGAACTGCCTTTGACGCCGGAAACTTTGCTGAGGCGGAGAAGGTGCTGAAGAGCATGCCACGAGAGGATGTCAAGGCCCAACACAACTTAGTTATTACTCGGTACTTACAGCATCAGCTGACGAGCGAGCAGGCTATCGCTGCCCTGCGCGCGAACACTGAAGGCCCCGGTGAAAATCCCAATCTCAAAGCGGAGGAGCTGCTGCTGCAGTACGAAGGACACGAGACGGCTATCTACAACCAAGCTGCCTTGTATGCACGCAGTGGTCAGCCGCATGAGGCGCTGCGTTTGCTACAGCGTATTCTAAAAAACGTGAAGGACGTGGCTCTCCCCACGCTAGCTCACAGCCTATGTCTTTACCAGGCGCTCTCCAAGCACAATCCCAAAAGTTCCAGTCGAGCATCGAGCCAGCAAGATGACGAGTTGGTGCGAAACGCTCTCAACTCGTCTATGGGGCGAATCAATGCGGTGCCGGAACTGATGCGACTCGTAGAAATCGCCTTCGCAGACTCTAGCGCCCTCCACGACTTCTTCAAAGACGCGGATAGGGATCCAGTGAAGCACGCGGTATATCTCAATAACTTAGGTGTGTTTTCTCTCACCGAGGAGAAGCTTAACGTTGCGAGTCTCTTTTTTGCCAAGGCGGAGAAGGCGGCGGCCTCGCGGCCGACCGGCCAGTTCTGCCTTCATCCCATTCAGTACAACGTGGGTCTCTGCGCCTTGCTCCGTGAAGATTATGAAGGGGCGCTGCAGGAGTTTCTTGCCGTGCAGGACGCGATGCGGTCGTCCAGCCTCTTCTGGGTCCGCTGCGCTGAGGCGGCTGTGGGCTGTGTGCAGCAGGAGGCTCGAATACAGCGGCGGAACGACTACGAGCGCCAACAGGATACGTTCAGTGCGATGCTGCAAAGTGGGAAAGTGTACGTCAATTTCGAATTTATGATGCTGCCAAGCGCCACCAGTATTCCCGGACCGGCATCTTTGGAGTCGACGAAGGAAAACACGAAGAGAACGGCGCTAGAGCAACTCGCAGCGACGGCTGTCCAGAACGCACTCTTCCTGCTAGTCCCGAAGAATCACACCTTGGTCGAGGTGATGGAGACGTTCCCTCATGATGAGCCCATGTTGCAGTACGCCATGCTGTATTGGGTGGCACTGGAACTAAGTCGCCGCAACTATGTCGTTGCCACGGAAGCAGGCCAGCAGCTCCTCGTTGCCCACGAGCATCACCCCTTGCCGCCCAACTTGCATGTCACACTGCTGATTTACCTAGTAGAAGCCCTGGTGCATCTGAACGACCAGGTACAGGCGTTGAAAGTGCTGCGCCGGACGTCGCTGCAATCGCTTTTGACGAGGTCTGACAACGATCCGATGGACGCCGCGCAGCGCAGCCGCATCGACGCCCTCTTTGTGAGCTTGACGATCACCCATATTCTAAATGGATCTTGGAATCAGGCGCACTCCATTATGGAGTCGCTGCTACGCAAGATGTACGATGGTGCGGATGCCGGCGTAGCAGAGTTCACCCCGGAGCGAGACGTCATGTTCACCTACTGCATTCTTGAGGTATTTCTGGAGCTTGCGCAGGGGAACCAGGAGAGGGCCGCGGAGTGGATGACGAAGATTACGTGGAGCTTCTAGCCCAGGGTAATTGTCAGACGCTCGCACACTCCTTCGCCTCCTCTTCTCTGAGCCTTCCATCAGCCAAAGACTTGACACGTACTCCGTTCAGCATGCTATCCCCATTCCACTACTCGGCAGGGTGACGGAGGCGTCGGTTGAAAATGTGTACCGGAGGTCGATGGACTTCGCGGGATACGTTGATGTTTTTCTACTTTTATTTCTTTCTTTTCTGAATAATGTGGCGAGGAGTCTTGGAGAGAGCGAGAGACAGCAAAAAAGGATGTGACCGCCTCAAGACCAGAATCTCCTTTGTGTTACAGAACGTCGCCCCCTTCTTCTCTTTCCCCCTTTGTTAAAATCGGGGGGGAGGGAGGGAGGGGAGGAGAGGGAGGAGTGGACCTAGCGTTAACGCGATGTATAAGGAGGAGGCGGAGAGGAGGGAAGGTGTGGTGTTGCGTTGGAGGTTGAGGGACCATCGTTGGCTGAGAATCGCATCTTTTGTTTGTTTCTTCTTTGCTCCATTACGGCTCTTTTTCGCGGTGAAAAGTGCCTGAGAGGAAGCCTGTGTGTGTGTGTGTGTGTGGAAGAGGGGAAGGGCGACAAGGCAAGTTGCTCTTCTGCGCTTGATTTGCTGCGTGTTCGATCTGAAGGTGCAAAGCCTGTTCAACCGTGAGTCGTATGGGGCGGTATCGACCACTCCACACTGACATTATCTGGCTACCTTCTCCCTTTCCCCGCTCCTACCCCTTCTTCTTGCCCCCCCCCCTCCTCATCGATGAAGGCTCCTTGACAACGCTTCGCACCTTTCCTCTTCAAGCTTTTTTGCAGCTGTTCGCCTGTTGTGTTCTGTGTAGGTGGTTTTGTAGAAGTTCGCTGTGCTGCTTCCCCATTCTTATGCTTGAGTTCCCCAATGCCAAAACTGCCGATGCAGCGCCGCCGTCTTCCGTTTGCGCTGTTGATGTTGCCTTTTGGATGTACTGTCGTGTAAGTATAGGTGACGGTAGCTAGAGGGGGAGGGGGGATGCTGCCGGCGATTCCTACTTCCTTCCCCGTCTTTCGTGTTCTCTGGTGTGCTAAAAGGTGTTTCGTAATTCTGTTTCGCGCAGGCGGACTTCGCGGTGAGGAGGCAGAAGGGAAGGGAAGGGGGTTGCTGCCTCTCCTGGTTTCTACTTTATGGCGCGTATTGCACTTATTTGAATTCAAGATATATCCTCAGCTAACAAGAACGAATGGCACTGAAGATGGAAGAGCAACTTCGTTGTGCAACAAAAATGTGAATGGCGCCCTGCGTAAGCACTCTCGATGGTCTCGCTGACACGCTCTTCGGTGCCCCTCCTTACACTTCAAAGGGTACGTGGGCGAGTGGCGACGGGTGCATGGGTTCCAGGTTACGGTTGGCGATGGAAAGCATAACTTTATGCTGGCTTACTGCCCATCGTCCTCCCTCTTTCTCCCGTCTCTCCTCCTCCCGCCTACCCTCTTATAAAAGAAGAGGTTTGCGTCGGTGGGTTCAGCTTTTATGGGACAGCGGCTCCAACACGGGACTACGCTGCGGATTTATCGAGGAACGGAATTCCCAAGACCCTTCCGTTTCTTCTTTTCCCTCCACGAGAAAACGGTAGGTTGGACCGCTTTCGCTCCTTGTATTCCACAAAATATGCTTAGACCATGCTCAGCACCGTTTCATGACGCACATGTCCACCCCATTGTCTTTCAACTTGTCTCTCTCTCTCTCCCTCTCTCCCTATGTCGGTCCCTTTTCCTCCTTTTCTGTGTGTGTGGGCCTCTCTTTCGCCACTCGGTCTACTTTCCATATTTCCTTCTGTTGCATAACGCTCTCCTTCGGCGCCTTTTGTTGTGGCCTTTGTGCTTTCTGCCGTGTTGCTGCTACACCCACGCGTACCTACACGGACATACGCGCATGAATGTGTGCATCTGTCCGTGATGCCTGCGTCTCCTTCACCTGCCCTTGACATGCGCGAAATGTACGCTGGTGATTGGATATGAATGGAGTTTGTTTTTACCTTCCCTGGTACGTCTCTGTGTGTGTCGTCAACCCTCTCTTCTCCCCCTCAGCCCTTCCCAAGGGCGAAACTGACATTTGTTTCCTCCTCTCTTTCTTCTCACGCTCTCTGTAACACTCATCAAACCCTTGTGCGAAGGAGCTTCGAATTCACCACCGTTTCCTCACAGCTCGCTTCCTCCTGTTGCTTTTTTTTCTTCCCAACGCGTCCTGTCCATATATATATATATATATATATATACATTGGGTGTGCTGGCGGTCCATATGAGGGGCGACACCATATCTAAGCTCTTTCACACCATCGCTCATCTGTGCTTTCAAGACGCATAGCGGCGTGTGTGTGTGTGTTGTTAGTGGTAGTCCGTATCTTTTTTTTCGCCCCATCAGTGGGAGCTGGTGGACGATCCACAAGAGGACCAAATAAAGAGTTGGAGCGATCACTAATCTTACGAGGAATTTACGGCCGCACCTGAGCTCGGACCTGAGAGCGAGGCCCGCTACTTGGGGAAGAGGAGGGTAGGTATCTTCCTGCTCTCTTCTTATTTTGTATTGCTATCGAAGCTCATCCTTCTGACGATCCTTCTTTTGTTCACACCTTAGTGCAACGGCCTTCTCGTACTTTTTTAAATTTGAAGGAGGCCCTTCCAGCACCCCTCCCCCCTCCTCTTCACCCTTCCTCTCCTCAGCGGTACCTACACGCACATACGCAAGTCCATCCCCCTTTTTTTTGCGGATATTTCTGCGTTGTTCTTCTCTCTCTCTCTCTCTCTCTCTCTCTATATATATATATATATATATATATATATATATATATATATATATATATATATATAAGAAAGCAACATAACCCGCTACTTTTGGTGCTGCCTACCCTTGTGGTGCTTTCTCGTTTTCTCTTGTTGGTTTTCGTATAACTTTTTCCCCCTTCCTCCCCATTTTGTTTGGAGGGGTTGCCTTCTCTTTTTCCCTCTCCCTCTCCTTTCGCGCGTTGGTGCACTCCCTGCTGATCGACCACTAACCATGAGGTTGCTGCGCTCGCGGCTGCTCAAAGCGGCCTTCGTGACCCTCAGTATTCCTGTGGCGGGCGCTGGGGGCCTATACGTGTATGTGCAATATCGGCACTCGACTCGGCCCCCGCCGCGTGTGCTGAAGCCTGTCGTGGATAGCCAAGGGAATCTCATTTTGGAAGGACAAGTGGTTCTGCGTCCCTCACGGACTGCTATTTGTTGGCGTGTTGTAGAGCTCGCGCTGATTTTTTTCCCCATTGCGGTGCTTTACTTGATCATGTCTCTGAGAAAGGAATGGTACGATCGATGGCTCCACATGTTACTGGCGGGCGTGGAGCGGGGCGGCCCAGTCTTCGTGAAGATAGGCCAGTGGAGCTGCACCCGCGAGGATCTCTTTGCCCCTTCCTTCCGAAACGTCTTCAAGCGTCTGTATAGCGAAGTGGATGTCCACCCCTACGAGGACACGCTACGCATTCTAGGTGAGGAATTGAAATGCGATCCCTTCACCCTATTCGAGTCCATCGACCCTGTAACGGTCGGGTCGGGCTCGATTGGTCAAGTGCACCTCGCAAAGTTGAGGAACTCGAACCGGAAGGTGGTCGTCAAAGTGATGCATCCCGGCATCATCGAGAAGATTGTCTTGGACTTCACCATCCTTAACAATATAGCGAGCCGTGTGGATGCGTGGTTTCCCAGCCTAGATCGTTATCGCCTCCCTCAGCTCTCCCTAGCCTTCACCACCCATTTGGCGGCGCAGCTGGATTTCCGCATGGAGGCGCAGAATCTGGAGCGCTTCCGTGAGAACTTCAAATCCGAACGCTATGTGGAGTTCCCAGAACCGGTGATGTCAACGCAGCGGATGCTGGTGGAAACCTTCTGCAAAGGTGTTCCAGCGAATCCAGAGTATCTGAGCTCACTGCCGCGTCACGCTCGTGATGTGCTGGCTAACAAAGGCCTTAACACTTGGTGCAAAATGCTCTTGCGCGACAACTTCATTCACGGAGATATGCATCCAGGAAACATTTTAATTGACTCCGTCAGTGACCCGCATGAACCCAAAGTGACAATGATCGACGTGGGGCTCTGTCAGCAACTTACGACGCACGAGTCTGTCATAACGCGGGACTTGCTGGAGTCCTTTGTCCGCTGGAATCCCATCCAGTGCGCGGACAGCCTTCTAGCCATGGCGGAAAGTCAGCGTTACGCCGACCCGGAGGTGTTTCGAAATGACATCTCCAAGCTGTTTCGCCACTTCCGCCCTACGCGCAACGATGAAAACGCGGTCTCCAATATTCTGCAGTCCGTCTTTGAAACCATCCGCGTCAACAATGTGCAGATGGATCCGGCGTATGTGTCGTTGCTTTTTGCTGTTTTGGTGCTGGAGTCTTTCATCATGAATCTGAATCCGGAGTTTAATATGGTTCGTCATACAGCACCGTGGCTCGTGAGCGAGGGCCAGATATCAAAGGGTGTAGTGAAGAACGTGATAAAGACGCGTTTCGACAATCTGAGGCGGGACTACAACATCATCACCGGGCGTGTGCGCGATGGCCTCGTAGAGGAGGCACAGGACCACACGAATAATATTATTGTGAGCGGTAGTGCTTGGTGAGCGGCGGCATCGGCAAGGTATGTGTCGGCTATCGAAAGGCAGAGGTCCCTCCCCCCTTCCCCCAGAAAGCATATAAATATATGTATATACGTGGAGAGAGAAAAAGAGAGAACAGGAGGCAAGGTAATGGGGAAGGGGGAGAGGAGGCGTAGAGTGGGGGATAGCGGAATAGAGTTTTTCGGCATTCAATGGTCCGCGCCAAACCTTTTCAGAAAGACCTGAGTGCGTGTAGTTGTGCTTGTGCGTGTATCAGGGATGCAGTGGCGTGTGCCGCTGTACGCGCGGTGTTTTTTTCTGTGCGCGATTGCATGGAGTCGTGGAGCAGGCGGGGATGAGGTCGCAGCGTAAGCCTACACCGATCTTCGCGTTCTGCTTTTTATTTTATTAAGCCGTCCTACTTAAGAAGCTAAGATCATGGGAGAAGCGGAGGAAAGAAAAGTATCCGAGGCTGCTTGCCCATATCTTTTGGTGGTCCCCTATCCTTTCTGGTGCTGCAATTTTGTTTTCTGTCGCTGGGAAGCCTTCACGTCCGTTGCGCCTCTCTTTTCACATCCCCCCCCTGGAATCGGCTGTCAAGGTCGCTGTTTTTTCACCAGCTTTCGAGTAGTTTGCTGCGCCAGTTTTGCTGGTTAGCCATGCTCAAGGCAAGGATACCCCTCCGCTTGTACATTTTGTGTCCCTCGAAGCGAGTCATTGCTCATCTGCTCTTGAGAGAAGACTGCCGGACAAAATTTGAAAGTCTTTTGTTTCGGGGGCGTTCGAATCGAAGCCACGGTCCTTCCTTCTCCGATCGCGTTTGTGTTCCTCATCTCGTGCGCACGTCCTACGAGAGGATGCTTGGATATTCGCTATCGTTCTCACCCTTTTGCGTCGAGATGCACTAGAAGTTGCATGTCATTCACATGAGTTCATCGCGCTCTCTCTCTCTCCCTATATATAATAACCATACCGATCCGCAAGAGCGCAACTTGTTACCTCTTCTTCTGGATGACGACGTTTTCCGCCGTTTGGAGAATATGGCTGGAGGCACCTTTGTGCTCTTGATGACCGGGCTCACGTCAGCACACCGACTCGCTGGAGCGGATACTTGCTGCCGCTCTTCGATCATCACGGAGGTGGAGGAGGGAAGAGGAAAAGGAAAGGGAAGGGTGCGGGAATAAAAGAATTCCTTCTAAGAGCTTTGAAATGTACTGAGAGCGGCTCATCCGTGGCGCACCGTACAACAAGACGACCCTCCGCTCTTCTCACCGAGGACGGCGTGCGGTCTCGCTCTATTGCAACCTCTCCCCATCTGGAGGGACGGCAGGCGTTGTACGGCCCTCTCCTTTCGCCTCCCCTTCTTTGCGATTCCTTGAAACGGCATCAATTATGGATCGTCATGGCGGGCTCGAATGCTTGTCTTTCGACATGCCTACGCTGGCAACTCGTGAAAAGTCGAGGTGCGCGATTCAGCAAGTGTGCGTTTATTCATACGCTTCGCGTATTCATGACAACGTCCCACTTCCTCTCCGTCTTCCTCCCCCCTTTTTTGTTTTTGAAGGGCATCATCATTGTTGTGCAGTACGCAGGGCAGTGATAGTGATACGATCGATTATCTACTCCATGTCCCTGGAGGACTACTTCGGGGCCTTGAGCAACGCACGACACATCGATGAATGTGCCCCGGGTACCTTCTGTGAAGGCTTGGAATGCGTCACGGTTGGTGGCTCCACGCCGACGCCACTTCCTGAAGGCGAGCCCGGCCGTTTGGAGGCCGCCACTGCCTCTCGCTCCACCTCACTTTCTCTCACGCCGATTCGTGCGGCAGGTCGTGCAGCTCTCAGCGACTCAGCTCTTCACAGGGCTGTTGAGCACGGCTCTCGAGAGGTGGTGGGCATATCGGGTCCCGTCTTTGCCCACCCGCAGCGAGGCATCGTGTCCGTGTCTACTTCGAACACCTCTCACGTGACGGTGTCTCATGATAACGTAGAGGCTCTCGGGTGGGTTCCTGGCAGCTCATCATCAGTGTTGAGTTGTCGTGGCGGTGAGGCTTTATCGGTGAGGAGTCCAGCGAGAACTACGGAGGAGGATGGGGACCATTCAGCGGAGCAGAATTCAGTTTCGACCCTTGCATTGCTGAACCGCTTTCTTGAAGAGCGCCGCCAACGGGCCTCCACGGAGCCTCCCGAGGTAACCCCCTCAGCTGAGGCGTTGAGTACTCTTGGGTGTGCTGCTTCGACGTCCTCCCGTTTTGCGCTTGATGAGCTTCGTGAGGCTCGTCTCTTTCCTCCCATTACGCTTGCCGCCGTTGCTTCTGCGGCCCACGTTGCCGCCTACCCAACACCGGAGAAATACTTCACACCGCTCTTCGTGGAGGCGGTTCATGTCCGTTCTGAAACAGTAGCAGGTATCCTGCATCGACAACGGCACAACCGTCATGCGGCCCAAGACATCTCCAACGGCTTCTTGGGCTCACGACCCCCACTGGAGCCCCTGACCAGCCCCCCACGGCACCTGCCGAAGGTGCTGGACATGCCCGTGCACCTGCGCTGTGATATGTGTCAGAAACACGACTCTCTGTGCAATCGCTGCCATCGTCTTTGGACCGACCTTCAGGCGTCTTACCGGCACGAGATCGCCCTTCACTGCTACTCTACCTTGGATATCCATCATCGTGCGCCTCTGGCGTTCCTGACTTCCGCTCTGGGGACGGGCGCTTTCCTTCACATGATGTCGCTGGTGGACGGGCCTTCGCTGACACTCACACCTCTGCCCGTGACACGAGAACTCTTGACCTTTCTCCTGCAATGTGCGGATCGCGCGATTACACCGGAGGTGGCGACGCGAGTTCGCCAGAAACTCGAGAGCATTCGGGGGTACGCGGCAGGTGGTGGATCTGGGAAGACCCTGCAATGGAAGGTAGCCCACATGGCCTGCTTCTTCGATCATCGCGATGCCCTCTCGGCACTTTGGAGTCGCTGCGCAGGAGGTAGTCGCTACGAGGCGCTCGTTACCTCCACTGACCTCCACGCCGTGGAGTTGCTGTCGCTGCCGCTCGAACCATCCTTGGCGTCGCTCATTGCCACCTCTTCGCCACTGCGAGCGTATCTCTTGTTGGCATGCGTGGCAGAATGTGTGGCGCAGGGGGCAGCAAACGAGATGGCGACTCAGCGGTTGTGTCAGCAGCTTCGGGAGATGGGGTGCTGGGCCAGAGCTATGTGGTCAGAGGCGATCGTGTCCTTCGTCAGGGGTAAACGCGAACACTGCGCTGCCCTTTGCCGCTCGTTGTTAGCCACTCTGAACGCCACTGCAGATTTGGAAAGGGAGGGTAGGGCGAGGGACGGCCGAAGCACGGCACCGCCACCGCTACCAGAGCCGCCTACTGTTTCCAGAGCGCCTTCGGTTGCTATCCCCATCCATCCCCAGGTACCGTCACGCGAGGAAAAGCGGCATATTGTATCAGAAGTGCCTTGCCTGCAGGCAGAGCACTCGGGCGATCAATCCTCATACTCACCCGCTCCGAGCGTGGCGCACGTACTTGCTCTGCTGAAGCTGGCCCAGCGACCTTCTGCGGTTTCTGCTGACTCGAGTGCCTTTTCTATTGCGAATTCTCCACGGAGGCCTAGTCTTTCGTGCGGGCACGCAGTTCTGTCGGTTGTGACGGTGCGGCGGATGCCATTCGCTCTCCTTCGTCGCATTCTGTCGTTCTGTGAGGCGCCTACGCTGCTTGAAGTTCATGGAGCTACTCGCATGCCGTTACTTCGGTGGGTGGCGCTGGCTCGCACAAAGTGCCTGCCGTTATCGGAGTCGAACCGTCTGCTCAGGGTTAACCGGGGGTACTCACAGCTCCTTCGAGAACTGTGCGAGAGCGCTTCCCTCCACGTTCTATCGCGGGAGGAGAAGGAGGCAACGCCAGAGCCAAAATCTGTGGCCGACTGTGCGTGCGCCGAAGTTGCGGTGGCAGCACTTGTACATCCGCCCTTTCATCCGCTTCGTGTGACCTTACTGGAACTAGAGGACTTCGGTACCCTAAGGGTTACTTGCACTGCGCTGGGTCGAAGTACGGTTGCAGACGATGTTGCCGCAGAAAAGGCTGTGACACCGGCTAAGCAGCAACTGCGAGGCCTGTTCGGTCGTGAAAGCTCCGCTTTGCTGAAGTCCAAATTTCTGGTGATAAAGCGCGTTCTTCGGCTCTGTGCCCCGACCTCGGAGTCCGATTTGGCAAATTCATCGGTGAGCGACTGGACCCGGACAGAAATGCATCCGTGGAGGATCGACGCCACCGCGACGCTACGGTGGCGGCAATACGTGCAGCACCATCCAGAGGCGGAGGCACTTCTCTGATGCCCCTCTCCCACCAAAAAAAGGTGGTGTAGATGAAGCATGTGTGTGAAGTACGTGATGATCCAAGCCTTCACGGACAGCGCTGTGCATCAGCCTTTATTAAACCTGTGATTTGCCACCGACTAGTAGAGCAGATGCTGAGACTTTTTCTTCGTGCATTTATTTTTCCCCCTTGCCAGCCGCCGAAGCATCAGCGACCCACCTACGGCCGCACCTTCTTTCCTACAGAGAGGACGCCGATCAGCTTGATTTGTTTTCACTACGTCGAGAAAGTGGAAGGGGGAGGGTGGCGGCAAGGTGTCGCAGTATCATGTGTTGCACGGAATACTTTGGACTGCTGATCTTCCATTGCGAATGCGTAGCAGATGATCGCCACAGGGGAACCATTTCCTTTGCGAATGAGGGTGGTTGTGCTAGAGAGAGATCTGTGCAGTAGGCGGGAGGCATCCTGACGGCGACTTCCTGGCTCCAAAGGTGCTGCTCCGTCCCTTCTGTATCGATGTTTACATTACGTCCACGACAGCCAACTTTAGTTCGGCCGCCTTCTGCGTTTAGCGCGCACGAGAGAGCGCATCGAGAGAAAAAAAATCGCGACATATTGGGTGGGCGTGCGGCGTTCGTCGTGACAAGACGTGCGTTTGTTGTAACCGGATAGGGGGAGGAGACCGCAAAGACAATAGGATTTCCCTCATCTCATCATCTTGCTGTCCCTCCTCGCCCCCCCCCCCTAACCTCCCTATCCCTCACACTTGGTGGAAGTGAGGTGTACTACCCTGGCTCCTTCGCTCGGCGGACATGAGGCATTTCACTGCTTCCCTCCTCCCTTTTTACCTCTCCCGCTCCATTTGCCGAGTGTGATCGGTCCTTCTCAGTCCATCTTTTTTTTTTCTTGTGCGAGGAGTTCTGCTGAAGGTGCCTTCTCCTTGATAATGGTTACCCAAGGAATTCGGCCAGCCAACTTGTCCCCCTTCTTTTCCTCCATTATC
>JASAOM010001003.1:0-76955 GCA_030849085.1 Borovskyia barvae
GAAGGCAAAAGTCTTTTTCACCCCCTGCCGTCGACCACCGAAGGCGAGGAAGGCAAATATATATATGTATATATATATATATCACGTGCACCTGTCCAGAGCATGAGAGACAGCCAGGGCAGAGAAGATGTTTCCATCAAAGAAAGCGATGATGCACCATCAATTTGCTCTAAAATTCTCCTTCCTTTGTTGTTGATGTTCCCTTTCCGTTTGCCTCATCCATCTGCCCCTACGCGAGTGTTTTCGATTCCCCCTAGCAACACACACACACACACACACACCAATGCAAGCAGTGATGTTCGAAGTAGCCATATCCAAACAAGGCGCCTCCCGGTTCATCATCCTCCGCATCGGCACTTCCTCCCCTCCCTTTCGCAAGGCTACCAGATGAAGTTCAAAATAAAAGGGGGGTAGGAAGGAGATGGGTAGGCGGGTGCGACTGTATAGGCCTGCCATACCGCACCGTACAAAGGACTCACACCATCCCTCTCCTCCACCCTCTATGAAGGCACAACACGGGAAATGGATGGCAGAGGAAGCGGCGAAGTGAGAGAGAGAGAGAGAGAGAGAGAAGAAGAGCGGAAGTCGCACTAAACAGTCGAAATTCCACCGCCACCGCCATCGCCGAAGAAAGGCGGTCGGCGAGACGAACTCTCACACCCTCCCCCCCCCCTCTACCTACGCATACACCCACCAGCCTCTGTATCCATCCCCTCGAGCAAGGCACTCGCATCCCTACCAATTATATACATAGATATATGTATAGTGTTGCTCCGCTGCTCCTTTGAGAAGATAATGCACCACGCCGGCACAAATGTGAAAGGAGCATATCCGAGAGAACACATGGGAACCAGGAGGAACATATGGGGGGGGAGGGGAGGGGTAGTTGTCTCGCAGACAAGTCCGGGAGGGGAAAGGGAAAGGGGAAAGGCTGATCAAAGGGCGACGCGGAGCCATCTCGATATCAGCGGTGATCAAGGACGGCAGAGGGGCAGCAAGAGAAGAGGCGAACTCGACCCAGACGATCTCGGAAGGGAGAAAGAACAGTAGAGCAAGTCGATACCTACGGCGTTACTGACATGTTGTAGACGTACACCGAAGTAGATTAGCTGGATGGCTGTGGTGGGGGGGGAGGTATCATGTCTTCAGGCACGTGCACAAACTTCCGATCGGACGCTTCGCACACCCACGCCACCTCAACCTCGTACAGTTTATCTTTCTGCTTGTCGTGTACCTCATGCAAGATGTCCACCAACTTCTTCACCGCCTCTGCACAGGTGAGGTTGGGGAAGTCGAGCTTCTCCAGCTCCGTCTTGGCCACTGTCTTGGCCTTGCCCAGTGCAACGCCATAGTAGCCCGCCACGGTGCCACTGGGGTCACTCACGAAAAGCTGCGGGCCGTCATCAGCGTACGATGCAAGGATAGCCGAGCACCCAAACGGACGATATGAGAAGTGCGTTGTATAGACGTGCATAAACTCACCGATGCGGTTTGCCAGGACAGCGCCACGAATGGGCGTTGCGAAAATTTCACGACTGTTCTCGGCCTCTGAGCGAGCACGAGCCACGATCGCGCGCCCGTCCGGCAAGAGTCCACACACGCAGATGCCAGCTTGGCGGTCCACAGCGTGAATACGATTGTTCGAACCACTCTCCAGCATTCGGCTGGCGTGGATCTTCTCTACCGCCACTACGACACCATCCTTACAGCAGGCCGCCACGGCAGTGCTGCTGTTGTCGACGGCCTTGCCGGCATACTCCACCTGAAATACACGCCCCTCCGCGGAGAAGACGTCTGTCGACTGATCGTGGCCGCTGCCAGTACCTGCCATGGTGGGATAAACTGAAAGAGTGGAGGAGGGAGGAGGGAGAAAGGGAAGAGATCAGGGGAGAAAATAGCTGCCCTAAATGAGAAGTGCTACGAGTCGAATCTTCTTGTATGGGACGGAACTCTGGGAGTCTTGCTGTGTTGCTGTGCGTGCGTACGTGTGTTGGGTATGTGTGTGTGTTTTGTGTGTTGAACATTACATGCGCGAGGTGGCCCATAACGTAAAAGGAGCAGAGGAGTCGTAAGCAAGGGATGAGGGATCCAGTTGGAAAAAAAGGACAGAACGCACCATGAAGTATTCGCTCCGAGTGAGACGACGAGAAACGTCAGCATAGTGGAACGCGGTGAGAAAGAGAGGACTGTTCGTGGTGGCAGGGAAGAAGATGTACATAGGACGAGCAGAAAGAGTTGTGGACCCCAGAGCTGCCCGTTTCTACTGCCTCCAAGCTCGAAGCCAGGTGTGCCGAGCGCTTGGTGACATTCGAGAAGAGCGGCATCATCTACTTCGACGAACCCTCTCTATAACCTCACCCCAGGCCCCACTCCTCTCTCGTCCACAGCATTGACGGTTCCTTTGCCGCCTTGGGATACTTAAAAAGAGGAATTCGAGTACGCTTGTCTGCGACGCTCGGAGAGCACGCGACAAGCAATAGAAAGGTGACACGAGGGTGGAGAAAGAGGTGAGGAGCAGAAGCCTGGCAATACCAGGTGTTCTGCTCAGCTCCGGTTTATCGCTTCTGCGCATATGATGTCTGTCTGCGCGCGGGTAGGTGTGTGGATGTGTGCATCGAGGCACAGAGGAGGAAAGGTGAGGGAGAGTCGTAGGCATGTGAGGCAAGGTATCCGATGGGGTATGGGCGTGGCGCTGTTGGTGTGCGTGTGTCGGAATAAACCTACGTCCCTCCTCATGTGCGGTTGGTTCCTCACTTGGCTGCTGTCGCACTAGAAAAGCGGCGAATGACGAGACTCGCAACCGCCACTGTCAACAAACCGCAGCACATGCCGGCGAGGCCGTTGAGAGCGGGAGACCATGTGGATCGCTGCGCCGCCCTCAGCTTGGGAGGAGATACTGTATCTTGCGTCTTGTTGTCCGGTGAAGACTGGGGGGTGCGCGCTTTGAGGCGTCGCGACGCCTTCTTCGCCTCATCCTCGGGGTTGCGCCACGAGGGTCCATCGGTTGGACGGGGTGGAAGATGGTCCTCCCAGTTCCCACCACTGGCGAACAGCTCGGATATTTTGGCGGAGAGAGAAGTGGCTTGTTCGTCCAACCCGCTCTTCCCCAGCGAATGAGCGTAGAGGCACATGTCTCCATTGGGACAACACCCAAAAAGATGAGCCACACAGAAGTGCACTTTCTTGTATTGGGAGCGAATGATTTGCTGAAGACGGTGCTTCAGTCTCCCGAGATCTGCCGGACGAAGCAGCGCCTCGTCGACGCTGCCGCCGTTGCCCTCAAAATTGCTCTGGTTGAACTGACAGGCGACGTCGATTTCGTCCAGCACATGATCGGCGATGAGTGTGTCGTCCACAATGACAGTGCGTAGGAAGGGGTTGATGTGGGCTAACGCGGCAATCGATCGTCCAGCCTCATCCTCCAACGGCGTGTTGGACAAGTCTATGTAGTTGACGCGAGAGCGCACCAATGCCTCACAGAGAGAACAAATGGCCTCGTCACTGACGTTGATGCCACTTAGCGTCAGTGCCTCTATGGAAAGGTTGTACTGGAACGCCATCGAGAGGGAGTACACCTCAGCATCGCCAAAGAAACTCGAGAAGTCGTCATACACTAAAACAGATCGAATTGAGTTGTTCAATGTTTCCTCGGCGAGTACATGAAATTCATCCTCACCGACGTTCGTATAGTTGCTATTGTGGTTGGTGAAGTAGCATAACGCCCGCTCCAGTTCTTGTAAGCGGAAGGATTCCGAGTGGCCCGAAACGACTCTGATGATGAGCCGGTACGTTTCTTCGGTTTTCAACTGTGCAGATACAGCATCCGAGAGACTCCGCGCTGCACCGAGCACACGACCTCGGTGCTCCATACTTCTTCGATACGCTGAGCCTCGGTGCGCAGAGGGGGGAGTATGGTTGTGTGCTACTCAGCACTGCTTGCATATGTGGGAAACCACCAAACCACAACAGATAGAAGTCGTGGCACTCATAAAAAGGAGGATAAAAGTGAAGCCGAGAAAAGCACATGAAGAGAGGCATTTTGTGGGCTCTGCCAATAACTCAACTCTGGACAGAGAAAAGCGTACCTCCTCCGCACTTGCGTTACGACAGAGTGAGGCGATAGGAACGAAACGGGGGAACACAGAGGGAAGCGCCTTCCTGTTCACCTCGAAGCAGTGGATTACATATGGTGGGGATCGATACGACACACGCATTGAGAGGAGCCTCACGCAGCTCATCGTCAGAAAGGTCCCCCCCCTCATCTCTTCCCCTTCGTGACCCTTTTAGGTTTACAGAACATCTTCTTGTCATGATAACGGTACGTCGTTCACGATCGTTGCTGAAAACCTTTTGTATGTTGGCTACATTAATGCAATAGAAAAGGAAGCCAAGCCCTTCTGGCCTTTCCCCCCACCCCACCCCGAGGGTGGACCCCCCTTGCTGGCGACGAAATCCAGCAGGCAAACCGATAGGTCATATGGAAGCGGGAGGAGCGGGGGAGGTCAGGAGATGCAAAGCGGGACGCCATCAAGACCGTCGGAAAGGGGGTATGAAGAAGAAAAAAAGTTAAAAGGGGAGGTGTAAGGACTGGTACATAGCACATCTCCCTACCATACCCTTACCTACGTATGCTTTTCCGTTCGTCTTAAGGTATTCGTTTGATATGAGCTTATAGACACGCACACGCACGTTTCCGTAATACAAGCAGTTCCACATTCCGCACATCAACATAAGGAGTGTATAGCGCTGCGATGACCTGCGTTTTTGAGAGAAATGCAGAGGGCAGAATCGGTACGCAAGATCACCTCTGCTCAACTTCGGACACCGCAAATACCAGCCTCTCAGAACAATAAATCGTTTCGAGGTAAAGGGAGAGAGAGCCCCGTAGAGAACGAACGAAAAGGAAGAGGCGGACGATGTGTGTGTGTGTGTGTGTGTGTATGAGTGTGTGGAAGAAAACAAGGGCAACCGCATTCTCCGAAACAGAAAAGAATACCACAAAGAATTCCACTTTTTCATTACCGTTGCTGATCGTGCACCAAGAGCGGCGAGAGAGAGGGGGGCTGGGGAGAATAATACCGCCCTCTCCCCCCCACCCCCGCTCCCCTACACTGTACTAGGCGATTTCACATCAACCTCCTTTCTCAGAGCCATCTCTATCAGGTAGCCGGACAGAAAGCTCACGAGACCGCTGACACATCCATTGAAGATCATCAACAACGCCGAACGTGCCATACTCAGCCCCACCAAATACCCTTTCACCGAGCCAAGGCTGACGAGAGAAATGAGGGTGAGGAGGCAGGATATGACGAACACAGAATCGGTACCGCTGCCTTTCCCAGGGAGATAGGCTAAAAGCGGGATGGAGCCGAAGAGGATGAATGAGGTAAACATAACGAGTCCCTGCTTTCGAGGGCCGTTCGCGTCCTCCAAGTCCATCAGCAGGCCCAATTCCTCGACCATCATGAAGTCCACGAACATTTTCGGATCCTTGGAGATGATGCCGACAATAGTGTGCGCATCGTCGAAGGAAAGCCCTTTCGACATGTATATTTGCACCATCTCGTCCACCTCCAGGTCAAATGAATTCTCCACCTCCCACTCCTCACGGCGGCGTTCTGAGATGGCGTTCTCGCGCTCAGCTTCACCCGAGACGTATTCACCGAAGCCCATGGAGAAGCCATCGGCGATGACGTTGGAGAAACCGAAGATCAACACGGTTGCGTAGTTGCCACCGCTGCCGGCAGCAGCAGCAATGATCGCAAAAGTCGTCATGATTCCATCAAGGCCACCGAAGACGACGGACTTGACATATTCGGAGGCGCTGGAGTTATGACTTTCACTGTGCATGGGTTTCATGTGCTCGTGACGCGATGCCTCAATGTCACCGGCACGGAAGGCAGCACGAGCCGCATCGCAGCTCTTGTAAGTGGAACGCTCCGTCACTTTCGGATTTAGCCCGATGGCTTCTGACATGTTCGCAGCTCTACAGATGAAGCTCTTGAAATACGTCTGCACGTGCGCACTTTCTTATATATATATATATATATGTGTGTGTGTGTGTGTATTTAGACGGGAAAAGGAGGGAGGAGGGAAGGAGATGTATTCGTGATTACGATCGATGTTTCTCAAAGAACAAAAAGGCAGCGATCTGTATTTTGTAACTCGGTATCAGCTTTTTGTAGATATCGAAATTCCCACACACCAATACAGGGAGACACAGACAGACAAACGTCTCTTCCTCTCCCAAAGGGCTAACACAAAGGCAAACAAAAACTGGCACCACTACAGGAAAAGGTACGGTCAGAAGCGGGCAAAGAATATGCAAGAAGGAAAGGAGCTTCAAAAGGCATATCAGGGAAACGAGGCCTATACCACTGAAACGAGAAGACTCGTGAAAGAGATGATATATATATATATATATATCATGAGGAAAATGACGTGTGCGTGAGGAGGAGGAAGGAAGGAAGACGGGCACTTAGTCGACGCCTCCGCAATCATTGATTCCTCGACAGTACCGAAGGCGAGAGAGAAGTAGGTGTGTGAAGAGCACAACCGAGGTAAACGACAGGGGACATCACATAGTCGCGAAGGGCAGAGAAAAACTTTGTGAAATGAAAGGAGTTGGGTGCCGCAGATCCACCAGTATTCCTAGTTCTTTCTTAGCTCGGAATCACGAGAACAACCTACAGGAGGGCATGAGAAGGAAAAGGATTCCTTGCACGTCACCAGCGCTGCACCCGAGTCTGCCCATACGACTTCCCCACCGAGCCATGCGGTGAAGCGGAGAGAGAGAGGGGGAAAGCGCAGTCGTGCTGCAGAGAAACATACACAGTCCCTCGTGCTGCGCCCAGCTACCCCAGCTTGGTGGGGGGGGAGGGGGAGGGGACAATCAGAATGTGTGTGAAGAAGAAGCGCCGAACAAAACGAACGAGTCAAAATCATGATGAGTGCAGGAGGATCGTGAGGAGTAAGGGGGGGAAGCAGGGAATGGAGACGACGAGTACGAAGAAGTGCGAAAAGCCGCAAAGGGCAGCACCCAGTAGGCCACCCGCCCTTAGGTTATTCCCGCTACCCCTTCTTGCCTCTTCGCAACTGGCGATACAGGAATGCGAAGAGAAGAGATGAAGGAAAAATGAAAGCCAAAGAAGAGGTGATGCTCTGGGCGAGGCCATCTTTTACCGCATTCACTTGTAGCAAGCGGCATACGCTCTTTCTTTTCCTTCCTCGCCGCCTCCAAGTGATAGAGTGAACTCAAAGACAAGGCGCCTCTCCACTCCCTCGACGATACGTTCTTCTGGTGGATGAAGCGGCGCGCCTTGTCGCATCGCGAGCCCAAAAAGAAGCTGCTTCCTCCACTTTCATGCAGAGCACATCGATCGAAGGAAGAGAAGAGCGTGAGCGGGGGCTTTCGAGGGTGCAATAACGCCGAGAGATCGCTGAATAGGCCCGTACCAGATGAGGAGTAGAAGAGAATAAGGGGAGAGAGAAAGGAGGGAGGGCTTACTCGAACTCGAGTAGAAGCTCCTCGTCTTCTTTGAGATCTTTCGCGGCGCAGATTACAACTCGACGCGCAGCCAGCGGCTCCGTTTCAATGATCACCCGTCGCCGATTTGATGCAGATAGGAAATCAGACTGCACGCACGTGAAGACAGCGCAGTTACTGCCGACCGCTACCGCTTCTTTCTGTGCCGTGCTCGTATCCGATGGAGGCGGTGCACGTATCATATCAATCACAGGAACGAGGGAGGGTAGCAGCGGAAGGTCTGGTGAAGTTTCGATAAGCTCAGGAAGCTCTTCCGGTGCCGACGGTTCCCCATTCCACGGCAGAAGCACCGCGCGCTGCATAATTGTGCGATGCGCCAGCACGAGTACGTCTCTGCTAGGCTGCAAAGGTGGAGAGACTCCTTTCCGCTTTGCGTAACGCCTCAGCATCCAATTCGCCAACTGCAGTTCGTTTTCAATCCTGCTCTCCTCCGCTGAAAACTCCTCTTCAGGAATGTCGCGCAAAACGGGGCAAGCCGACTTGTTCGCCTCCGAGAGCAAGGCAGGCATGGGAGGATACACCAAATCACTCAGAAGTGGCGCCGGAAGTAGGGTCTCTGGGGGCTGAGAAGCCGCACATTGTTGACGATAGCACGCGAGAAAGCACGCAAGCCACAGACGCTGCGCGGCAATGGAGTCCATCTGGTGCTTTCGAGTGAGAAAACGCAACGTTTTTCCAAAGGGTGGAAGTGCTCGAGGCAGCAGGTCCCCTCGCACGGTTTGCCCGTTGAAGACCGCATTGTATGGAACGATAATGACTGGGCTTCCATACTTGACAGGTTCGCAGAGAGTAAGCCCCAGCGTTGACACCGGATTCTGCGTCAGCCGAATGGATAGCTTCTTGCTACGGATCCCAAGGCTCGTGCACGCAGTCCAAAAGGCATCGGGAGCGTGGCGCATATGCAATCAGGGATCCACAAGCACGCGCACCACAATATAGCAGAAGAGGAGTACCACTGAGCAACGTAGATACGCACACCTACACGTGGCACCGAAGAAGCGTAAAGATGGGGCCGCGAAAAAGGGAAGGAGGGAGAAGAGGATTTGGCGGAGGGGAGGAGCTACAGCCCACCTACGGTGGAACTGGATGATGATGTCGCTCCTTTCGCTGAGCTAACCCTATGCAATGGATCGGATACTACAATGAAAACCAGAGGGGATCAAGAGAGAAACAGCAGTGAGTTCAACATTAGCTTTTCGAATTCAAAGCAGAGAAGAAAATATGGATGGATGATCATTAAGATGCTCCGCTGTGAGTGTGAATGTAACGCCTCCCTCTGCTACTTCACCCCAGTGTTAGGGGCAAAAATATCGTTGAGGACCGCGATGGCACCGCAGCACGCGCAAGACAATGGTATTCTCCTCATACCCCCCAAAAAGTACATCCTCCTGTTCGTGTACCGCGGTAGACGAGTCTCTCTGACTCCTCCAGTAAAGCCATGCCAACTTGTCGCACTCGAACCAAATACAGAATGCCCATCTGTTGTTCTTCCGTGCATCGGCACCGTCCTTTCTTGTTTCCCGAGCGCACGCTCCATCGTGCGCATACCGTGCGATGTACTCCACCCAGAGAGAGACGAAGTTGTTTGGCTATTGTAGGAGACATACGCACACGTGAAACCACGCCCAGGGCCATTCATCCTCCGAGGAGAACCTCTCCTGAAAAACAAAGAGAAAATTTTCTTTCCTCCTCCTCTTCCCCCCCCCAAAAAAAGAAGCAGCCCAACGTGAAGGGACACCCTATATAGAGATAAACCGCCCCCACCAAAAATATGCTGCTCCTCCTCCACCAAACAGAGCCCCTACCGTTGCTAGAAATCAGCGATGGGGGTTGCGATAGCGTCTCGAACACGTGTGATACCACCCAGTTCAGGCTCGCGGCACCAGCGCGGCCTCGGCACCACGTGCTGCATCGTGGGGTGCTGCCAAAAATTCGGCCAGTTGTTTGCAGCAGTGTAGGTCTTCGGATTGAAATACGCGTCCGCATCAGGGGTTGCATAGGAGAACCGCTCTTCCATCTGAGACGCGCTCAGGTTCTTTGCGGCATCGTCGAGAATCATCCCGTTGATGGCCCGCTGCTGCTGAATGCGCTGTGCCCATATCGTGCGGTGCCGAACGGATTCGGTCACCTCGCGGTTATGAAAATTTTCCCTTTTGTTCGGCACCATCTTGAACAACCCATTGGCGAGCGCACAGCCTGGGAATTTATTATCGAAGACTTTATCACGAACGAGAAAGTTACGTATGACCTCGCGGTTGGCATTGCGAAGCTGGATGAGCTCGTATGCCGAGCTGTAGTAGGTGGGTATGCGACGAGGGGCGGTGCCTGCCACCACTGAATGAAAGGAGCCCCGCCCCAACGCACCGCTAGACATTCCCAGTCGCTAGAGAAGCCCGCACAAACACACGCGAAGAGTCTCCACGGCTGACCAGGTTTCCCATAAATGGGCAAGCGTAACGAGAAGAAGAAAGAATTGAGAAAGGTATGGGAGCAGGCACGAAGGAAGTCGGCGGCGGTTCAAGTCGTCACCCGACCGTGCAGAGTAGGGAGAGACGGGCGAGGAAGAGGAGTGCGGCTGCGCTTTCGATGCCATCCGTTCTGTCCACGGGTGGCATGCGAGGGGACCCACCTCGGGTGTTGCGAGGAAGGCGAAGTACAAAGAGAGCGATGAGTCTTCATCCCTTCTCCTCATCCCCGGCCTCCCTTTCGCTTTGGCCCTGTCCGCCTTCCGCAGCCATCGCGGAAGCTTCCTCAACGACAACGCCCATCACACCGAAAAGGATGCGAGAAAACGAGGTCGCAGCATCGCAGGCAAGGCACCATTGACCTTTCTCTTCTTCGTTGTTAACCCTACAGCCTCCAGTGAAAGCTGCGGAGAGAGGCCACCCGACTTGACTGTGAAGTTCCATAACGTGCCACAGCATGCACCTAAAGTGCCCGTGTAAAACTACGATCGGATGGCGTTATGTAGTCTTGATTCACATATCCTCGTCTCTCGCGTTCTCCGGCGTACGTAATGGGAGTGAAGGGGAAGCAACTCTTGCAAAGACAGAATTCTTTGGAAACCGCAAGCCCCCATGCCTACGGCACATATCCAGGGGTAAAATGAACGTCAAAAGAATATCACAGGCAAAGAGAGAGAGAGACCACACGCAGCACGTGGGGTAACTGCATTCGTCGAATTTGCCGATACTTCTCCATGGAGTTTAGGAATGGGGGGAGGGGGGAGAGGAAGAAGCGTGCAGGAAGCTGCCTGGGAAGATAACCGTGAGACAAGTAGACACAAAAGAAGAAAAGGAAAAGGAGGTGGCGTGAAGCAAATAGGCACGAACTTGATGGTGGTGAAGCAACAGGATACAACACGGCGCCTCACCCCCCTTCGGTGAAGTTCAATAGCGACGTCCGGTTCGGAGGGACCTGCATGGATGATAAGGAATAGGGTTTTTAAAAGGGAGTAGAAAAAAAAGAGCTGTGTGTGAAGCAGGAGAATCGCAAAGCAGAAAAGGCACCACACACTTGGCTTCGATGGATATCACATGAAACGAGTACTCATAGTAAACAAACGGGAAGGAGGAAAGCTGACATCGAGCTACCTTTCTTGCCCCCCCCCTCGTCCAATTGTATCGCCAAGGAGCCTCCCAGAGAAACATTGTACAAATACGTTTGGAAAGGGAGACCGGTTAGGCCTCTCTCATTTCTCTTTTTCTCACATAGAGCGAGAGAGCGTCAGTGGCTGAGTTCCCGGCAGAACTTCACGACGCTGAGGCTGCGAGTATGCCTCGAGTTCGCACGGCCGTGGAGCTCTCCCCTACAAAAGGTGTTTCCGACATACCCGCTGCATCTTCCATTGAAGACCGCCGATGCTTCGACTATTCCATCCAGGTCGCAGCTTTCCTTTTCTATGCCGCTGCTACTCGAATCAGGTTTGCACGGGCAGCTTACATCTCTGACAGTTTTTTCGTAAAAAAGGGAGTGTCCCCCCCCCAACAACTTTTTCTATCCGTCTGTCAACGATGCGCTACCTCCCTTGAAGATGAGGTGTGCGTGTGAAGAGAATCGAAAAGAAGCGGAGAGGAAGAGGAGGTGGAAAGGTGCGCCATTGATTGTGCTCCACACGAGAGGCCGGCGACGCAATGGATCCTTATTATTAGCATTATGGTCTGATTTATCTCGACATATCACGTTGATCTCACGTAGAGAGCTGCCTTGACAAAAAGTAGAGCTGCAATCCACACACACACACACGCTCTCTCTGAGTTTATGTGTGGGAGAAGCTGCTTCAAGCCTGAGAGGATACGGGTCGTCAGCAGTCTTTGGGGGTTTCTGGTAATTTCATGAACGGCTTATCAGTTTCTCAGGAGGCATCCAGTACTGATGAGGCTTCACGATTCGTGGACCTTTCGTAGCGATCACTGCGACTGAAGCGCAGGTAAGTGAGACGTGAGCACATCGACCAAGCAAGGGGAAAAGGAAGGGGCGAAACTGACATGAGCTCTCTCATCCTTCCCGTTTCTCCTTGTGTACAGTTACGCATGCGAACGACAAGACATGATTGCTGGGGCACGCTTGGCGGACGTGGAGAAGAGAAAGAGAGAGAGGGAAGGGAGGGCAAAAGTAGGAAACAAACGCACACCTTTACGAACGAAAAGAAATGATGATGGCAGAAGAAATGCCTTATAGAGAGAGAGGGATGTATGTTCAAATGAGTTGGGAGCGGGTTGAGAGAGACGCGGCTGGTATGGTTCTGCGAATTCCGAAAAAGCGAAAACTAAATCAATGCGTTCCTGCACGAAGGGGGATGGAGAAAAATATGCTAGTTTTTCTGCTGAAGACAGGTGGGGATGATCACTACGTTTGACGTTGCTGCGTGTGCCAGGAAGAGGTTCAACAACATTCGTAAAGAGAAAGAAAGGAAGAGATGGTGTGAAAGGACGCACATTTCGAAGGACGTTCTCCCCGTGAGGCGCACGAAGGACTCCTCACGTTCAGCGTACTGTGGCATGGCAGCAGTCGATGACAGTGGGTCCCTCATATACATATGTTTTTCCTTAAGGAGCTTCGCTCAAAAGCGGAAGAGACGCAAAACGAAGTGCATCCAAAAGAGGATCCCTTCCTTGAACGGGACAGTTTCGCTGCAACAGAGACCCGCTTCACCAACACCCACATATTCAC
Organism: Borovskyia barvae; assembly: GCA_030849085.1. Taxonomy (NCBI): domain Eukaryota; phylum Euglenozoa; class Kinetoplastea; order Trypanosomatida; family Trypanosomatidae; genus Borovskyia; species Borovskyia barvae. Next base: position 12,719 of record JASAOM010001003.1, read on the forward strand.
CCACTTCCTTGTGCTTACAATTCACGGGAAGTCTTTCTTTTTTATCATTTCCGAAACCTCTGCAACGAGAGTTCCTGGCTGATGTATGGGCAGCAGTGGGGAGGCATGACCTCTCCCACTGAATAACGCCCCATCTATATAGATATTGATAAGCATGGACGATACTGAAGCGAGGAGAAACAGAAACGCACTCGAAGTGGGGGCACATGCTTGCGAAAAGGACAGCCGCATCATAGATACCGAAAGAGTCAATAATTGACGCGTGAGCGTCGCCTTCATGGTAGAGTACCTACACGCAAGCGGGAGCCCGTCAACTCCCCGACAGCGCTGTGACCTGTCCTTTATCCTGCTCACAATCCCCAACGCCGAGCCTTGTATCGCTGACGGGCAACCTCGCGTGGCAGTGCCCCTCCCGTCTCTAGGCTGTCCCGATCTATTTACGCACCGCTTTCTTGTAGCTGCTCCGTGTCTTTTGCAGCGTACCGGTAATATGGGCAGCGCCACCTTCGCGTGGCCGCTTACCTCCTGCCACTGGGGCCCGCTCAGCAGCGGCTGGTGCTGGTAACTTGGTGACGGTGAAGAAGCTGTCTAGTCTCACTTGAGCCTTCTTGGTGAGGGCGGCGCGTAGACGGGCAATGCCCTTCCGAACGCGGTCAGGATTGAACAGTTTTTCATTCACAAGGAACTGAATCAGACCTTCTTCATCTGGTTCGGAGAAGCGGATGTCCACATCCTCCGCCGGCGTGACCTCCGGATTCTCGAAGAAGGCCCGTGCCTCTTTGAAGTAAAAGTCTGGTGGCACCGGATGCTTCACGGAGTCCAGTGACTCTAGAAACGCCTCGATGCTTCCGTGACGCAGAATGCCCTCCCACGCCTTTTGTGGGCCAATGCCCGGCACCTTGGGAACGTAGTCGCATCCCAGCAGAATGCACAGATCAACAAACTGGCGCATGGAGAAACCGGTGCTTCGCAGCACCTCAGCGAGGTGAATCTCAGCAATGGGCCGCTTCTTCGCATCGCTGATGTTTAGGTGGCGCAGCATGATCGTCGAGCCGAAGGTGAGCGCATCCATGTCTTCCGTACCCACTGCCCATGCCTTCCCCTTCTTCACCAGTTCTGCGCATTGCGCTTCCGCCTCCGATGGTGCCTGTACAACGGGAATCCCCATAAGTTGGAGGAGTTTCTTGCACTCTTCAATCTGTTCTCGACTAACACGCACAGTCCTCTTGCTCATCTTCTCCATCATTTCATCATCCCCAGCATCTTTCGCCTTCTCGAACTCCTTTTCCGCCACTGCCGCCTTCTGCCGACGCATCTCCAATTCATCGGCTTTCAGCGTTGGTGGTTTACCATCAAACACGTAGATAGGCTTGATGCCTTCATCGACCATCCGCAACGTTCTCGCGAAAAGGCCGTTGAGATGCGACGTGACCTCACCTTGCTCATTTGTCAACTCCATCCCCTGGCCATCTTGAAATCCTTTCATGGCGATGATGAACTGATAAATACTCATTGAGGCATCGATGGCGATGCGGCGGCCAAAAAAGTTTTTGAGCTCCTGTTCTTTGACGGCCTGCGGCGACTTCTCATAGAGAAGCTTGGAGAGCCCTAAAATACCCATGCTTTTTTTTGGGGGGGTCCTCTTCTTTTTTCTTTTTTTTTGCGTAATGACGATAGCCCACCTCCAGTTTGCCCTCTGTGTGAGAGTAGCGTTTTTTGTTTACGGAGGATGTGGCGAGATCTCGTCACGCCGATGTTTGCTTTTCACTTTTTTTTTCCGGACCACAATATGTGCTTCCCTCAAACAAAAGGAGGGACTGGAAAAGATGTCTTGATGTTGTGTCGGAGGTGGCGTACAGCAAGGCGACGAAGTGGAGGTGGTAGCAGGAATAGAAGGAAGGACAGGAACTCCTCATATAGGGCAGCGGAGAGGTGGGTGATCCTCTTGGCAAACTTTTGTGTCCTGCGAAAAAAAGAGGGGGAGCCAGAGAACCGACCCCACCACCTGCAACTTCCGTCCCTCTCTGGATGAGGTGATCATGAGAAAAAAAAAGGGAAGGTCTGGAGCCAAAGAAAGCAAAGGCGTGGACTCGCACACGATCATAAATTCAATAGAATAAAGCGGGTGGATGCAGAACACCAAAGGATTTCGCTTTTTCGAGGCGAAGAAGTCGATCACCATTGCTTTCCTTTCCGAAATTGGCTTCGTCAAGCCGCATGACCAGGTTGTGGTCACGATGCACCTCCCAACCCCATTGAAGGCGTCCATTTAGTCCAGACTGGGGGAAAGAAGAGATGAAGCTCATAGAAGCGAATGATGTAGAGCATCGTAGTGGCGCATCAGTGTACCAACACCGTGGCGCACCCCAATAGGAGTACAACAACGCCCAGGGCGAGCAAAAGCCATGGATAGGACCTTTTGTTCTCCACCGTCGCATCAACAGCTTCCGCTGGTGATCCTTTGGGAGCCTTCGGCAAACTTTCTGGTGGACCTCCTGCCAGCTGAAAGGGGATCCGCAGGTCAGCGCGTCGAATTTTCTGCCCTGTCGCGTCCTCCACCATCTCGGTGATTCGCCTCCAATCCGTCTTCGAGACGTGCCCTTCCGCGGCCGCCGCGCCGGCCGTATTCGCGAGGCGGCAGCAATACAAAAGGTGTGCGTTGTGGGCGTTGAGTTCGACAAGACGGGTAGTGCCGGCCACCCTCGCGGCATTCAATTGCCGAACTAAGACCTCGTACAGCCCAGCAGCACTCATAAGAGAAGGAGCGATGACAACGTGGAGGACGAGCATACCCAATGCAACACCCAATTGAGATAGGTCTAGCCTGCTAGAAGGCGGAGGTGCTATCGGGAGAAGTGGCGCGCAGCTATCACCATCGACGATGCTTGGAGGCTGACCCGAGGACGAGATCAGGAGAGGGAGAGCTCCGCAGCAGGTGTGCATCGCGCAACGGGCCTCAACGAAGATGATGTCGCTCGTCACCACCTCAACCTTTTTTGAGGGCTCGCCAAGCACGCAGCAGACGAGCTGCGCAGGCGCGTTGCGGCTTCTCGTCACTTCAATTAGTTCGCGCCTTTTCAGGCCTGGTGAATGGTCCGTAATCCCTTTTAACACGTTCGCACAACCGCTAAAACCCAGGACATCAACCCCGAAAGGCAGCACACTTTCCAAGCATTCAATTTGCTCCTCCACAACGCTGCAGTCTTCACAAGCCACGAACCCAGCTAAGACGAATGCCGTGCTGCGCTTTTCACTCGCAGCAAGAGAAATCGTAGACCGTTGTCCCAGAATAATCGAGAGACCCTCGTTGACGGGCACCTCCGCGAGTGACGAGGGAATGTGCAGACAGGGATTCATTGACGTATTTTTATTTTTGGGAGTGGAGGGTGAAGTAAGAGCGCTGGCAAAAGCTTTGCCCCTAGTACACCGATCTGACGTTTCAACGCACCTTCCGCTCCCCCTCTCCTTCCCTTCTCCTTGTCTGGAGCTCCAGTCCACGCAACTTCGCGCAAACCGAGCGCAGATTAAAAAGGGAGTTCGAGAACGGAACGCGGGGGAGGGGGGAGGGAGTTGTTAAGAAAACCTCACACACAAAAAGAAAGCAAGAGCCGTGAGACGAAAAGAACTGAGTAGAGCGCTAGAAAATGAAAAATATGGCATTGAGAGATGAAACACCTGGTGTATACGCGCGACCGCAGAGCTTCGGCATTGAAAGGCGGAAGGAAAAGGGGTAGAAACGCTGAAGCAGTCTCTGTGCACGTCACATGGTCGACGAAGGGAGCAGCGGAGACACACCCATGTTCGCCCAGTTCTTGTAGCGCTAGTAGTATTGCTGAGTTTTTCGTGCAGCTGCCCCCACCCTCCTCCATTGAGGGTGCTAATAGGTTTTGTGAAGAGGGGTGAGCTCGCACTCGCACGTACAGCCAATTCTGACGACAACGAGAGAGAAAAATGAGAAGGGAAGACGAAAAAGCGATGAAGAAAATAAAAGAAAAATAACAATGATATTTTCTTTTCGCATGCCTCCGTGTGCCAAGCGTCCGCGCTCCCCGTCCTTCCAAGGCAGAGGATACAACGGATCTCGGTGCCCTACCTTAAAAATGAAATGCGAAAAGGTTGCCACACACGTTCACACATAGCAGCCAAAGAGACTCCAGCCAAAAGACCAAACTGGGGCTTAGAGAAGGATGCGGAAAAATTGAAAGCGGGATAATGAGCGGGCTTTAACGTCCATAATAAGAACAATGAATCAAGTAAAACAAAAGGGAGAGGAGATGCACCAAAGAGGAAGAGGGCAACTATCATCGATGAAACGCAAACCCCTCTTTTTTTTCCGTAAAATATTCGCATCAGCGGAAACAACAGTGATGAACATGATCTGTAACAGGCGGCAGATGGCGTAGAGACATGCATCACAGTGCTAATGCACCGCTGTCTTATTCTGACGGGGTCCTTTCCAGGAAGAATGCACCTTGGGCCACACTCTCCAATAAGCCACGCGGAGAGTGTTCAATGGGCAGAAGCGCTCGTCTTCATTTCTTCTCGGGCGCGAGAAAGGGACGTCACCCCTGAACGGCAAGACTCGAAGCCTCAACAAAAAAAAAGTGCGGGAGACGTTGAAGGATGTCAGAAGTAATAAAGATAATAGCAACAATGGAAAAACGAGGGGGAAAAAGAGGGGGAGGGGGGGGCTATCGCTGAAAAATGGAAGAAAGGCGAGAGAGTGAGTCCCTGCACATTCCTTTTCGCCTTCTTCCCATTGAAAAAACAGGCGGACGACGGACGGCCTCTGCAGTCGAATCTTCTCTCGCCCCCTCGGTTCGTTGCGTCGCCGTCTCTCCGCCATCACCGCCACCATTACCCGCTGACATCCAAGCCCACCCACAGAGAGATACATAAATAGATCCACAACTCTTTTCTCTGTCGCATGATCCTCCCACTGTACTAATAGGAAGCACGAGATTGCTTTGCTCACACCTCTGTCACACGTCATCGAATACCTTCATGTCTTGCTATTAGACGCTCAAGCCCCCTTCCCTGCCACGCTCTCTCCTATACGTACACACACATCAGCACACATACACACACACAGAACTCACAGAGTGGGGAAAAGAGTAGAAAAGCAGACAACCCTCGAAGAGGGCGAACGAGGCCGTACACGTTCACGAGAAAGATTGCAGGGTCATCATTTGGAGGGGAAGGGAGGAAAGGCTGGAAAGAGTTCAATAATGGAGGAAATACGAAGGGAAAAGAGAAAGGGACGAAGAAGAAACACACAAAATGGAACGTTTACGATCGCTAGCATTTCAGAAAAACAAAAGCGATACGTGCCTGCACAGAAGTGGGAGCTTCTCCCACATTCCACAACAGACCTTGTATGGAAAACATCTGTGATGCGGCACGAAAATGGGAGGCAGAGGACAAATTGCATTTGCTATAGCAAAATGATTGTCGAATGTTCAGGGAAAAAAAGTAGCACGAAAAAACATCGTCTAACGCCCCTCCCTTCCCAACGCACCATTGGATATTGATAAAAGCAGCAACTGCATCAGCGGAAAAGAAGTGGAAAATAAAGAGCACAGCTGCTCCCCATTCGATCACGCGATCTCCACATTTGAAAAAAAAAGAATCGGAAGCCGGCACCAAATAAACATGAAACACAATCAGAGAGAATATGACAAACAACACACGGTAAAGGCAATGCCAAAGCAACGGCGAGAACACGAGTCAAGCCGATCGACTTCAAGGGAGAAGGGAAGGACCTGCGGTGCAGGAAAACGTTGTGAACCATTCTGCCCTTCCACGAGTCCTCTTTCAACTAACAAAAAATATATAGGCACGCTTTGGGTGTCACTCAGATCGCACACCGGTCATCGACAACTGTTTCAATTCGCTGATGGAGAGGGAGAGGGCAGGTGTAATGATTTGTGCTTCCGGCTCATGAGTGGGGAAGGGAATAGACGTCGAGCATTCCTGCCTAGTGTTTAGCATCACATTACAAACGGTAGAAAGGAGCAGCCACTTCACCTTCAGGTGCATACGAACCCCGATCTCAGAGACGAAATAAGAAAACAGCAGGACAAGTTCAACAAGGCGCAACACACTACATGCGTAACGCGTGGTAGTAATGTCCTCGTAAAAGGTCGAATACGGGTTTGTGTGTCATCTCACATCTCCATTCGATCAAATAAATCGATAGGCATGAGATATCGCCCTTACCCAACCCGTTCTTTTAATTGGAGGTTTGCATGGTGTAGGAGTGCTTGTCGCCGTAGGGTATTTCGGAAGCTGTGGCAGCATGGCGGGAAGTAGGTTCCTCCGTTCGGCAGGAGTTGGGCATCAGCAGGGAGCTGAAGACTCTCTCAAACAGCGTGAAGGCGAGACGACTTGGGGCAAGCTGAACCTTTTGCCTTTGCTTTGAACTGACTGCGGACGGGCGGAAGATACCCTCCTTCGGAGCGATCCTCCCTGGCTGGGGTCGTTTGAAAAAACCGGACGGTTTTTGACAGAGTCAGGCACATCTAGTGCTCCTCGTTCAGTGCACGGGTTCACGCTAGGTAGCGTAGTAGGAGCAAGTGATGTGGGCGTCTGCTCTACGATCTCGCCGATCAAGGCATCTGGGATAGCAGAGATACTCATATCAGTCTTTACTATGCGCCTCTGCCGACGCTTGTGTGATGAGTGAGGGATCTCACCGGGTTTGACTGACAGCCTCTGGGTCTTCGCAGAAAAAGTGCGTTTGTCAGCTGAGGTCACATCAGTTTCCTCAGGCCCTGGAGCAGCGACGTGGGAAGAACTTGCGGGATGATGGTCTGTCGGTGGGTCTGCCGTTTCAGCGTTCATCGTGCCCTTGATGGCGGTGTCAATGCTGTGGTTTCGATCAAGTTTGATTCTCTTCATCTTTAAAGGCACATCTGTGGAATACCGGACTTCCTTTTGCTCACTGATCTTTGTTCTTTCAGCATTTGGAGGATTTTGACTAAGACGCTTCTTTTCATCAGATTCTCCGCTCTTCTGCATGGAGCTGTCACGTTGCACAGCCTTCGGCGTCGATGCTACCTCCACAACCTTCAACGCTGTCGCTTCACCACCCTGCATTGTACTCACCTCATCCGGTAACACGTCAAGAACGCTGCACGAGCGATTTCTGCCGGTACGAGGACGCCGCTTCTTTTGCGCTGGCGATAGACGCGGCGCTTCAGGCTGAAGGGCAGGTTTTTCCTCCAGCTCTCGCACCACTTCCTCCTCCACCTGATCAAACTGAATGCTATTGTGCAGGTTCTTTCGGCGTCGCATACGTACCTTCACTTTCGGCGGTTGTTCTACTTCCTTCGAATGGGGCGTGTTGTGAGCAGGTGGTGTGCTTCTCCTTCCGGAGAGCAGCGTAGGCTCCTCAACTACCTCACCTGCCTCGACATCGGGGAGACTAAGTATGGAAATACTGCGCCCAAGGTTGCTGCGCGTGCGATGGCGGCGTTTGGAGGGCTTTGAGGAAGGATCGTTCCCCACGTTTGCCTGAATCTCACCCGATTGTTGAGTCGCAGCAACCCCATTCTTACTGTGGCGAGGTGGTCGTCCCGAACCCTTGCTTTCTTCTTCTAGAGGAAGCTTTTGTTGCCCGTCTTGAGGCATGGCTGTTTTCTTTGTAGACTTTGATTTTTCATCATGGTTTACAGAAATTTGAGTGCCCGCAAGCGGATGTTCGTCTTCGGAAATCTCTTCCGGGGGTATTTCAAACTCTACGTGCGAAAAAGAAACATTGCGTTTGAGGGCGCCGTGAGGCCGCCGTGACCTCTTTTTGGCGGTGGCGTGAACGCTGCTTTCTTTGGGGGTGAGCTTGATGTCATCGGATGCTATTATCCCGGGGTTGATGCGTCTTATCTGGCTAGTGGATGCGGAAAGCTTACTAGTCTTGGTCTCTGACCTAACCTTGTCGCCGGACATCATAACATTATCTTTCATTCTCTTCACCATTCCTGGTGGTGCGGATATATCTGCCTTTTTCGAGATGTTGGCTTCTTTCGCTGAAATCATGGCCTTGCTTAGATCCTTCGTCATTCGTATCCTGAGTGCAGTTACCCTTTCTGAAGATAAGGACGTAATGGCGGTCTTAATATTGGCATCCAGCAACACACTCGATATCGCTTCCTCACCGGGTTTCTCTTTCCTCCCCTCTTTTGCTTCTAGGAAAGCGTGAATCTGCCGGAGAGGCTCGAGTTCGCGAGCGAAAATTTCATCGTTTAAGTCTACTCCGTCGAACGCGCTCAGTGGCACGTCTATATCAGGATCCTTTAGACAATGAACCAACTGCTCTATGGCCTTGAAGTTTTGCTCTACCGACTCACTCCACTCGTAGACTTGTTCTTGCGGATGTGAAGATCGTAGCTGACGACAGGCTACGGCCTTGACCTTGGCTGCGAAAGCTTCCTCCGGTGGAAGGGATTCGATCGTCTCTTTCATTTCCCCTTCACGCACGGCACTCGCAGTAATGGTTCCAATAGATCTTTCCTGTAAGAGAGCCTTGATTTGCCGAAGGGGGATGAGTTCCTCTTTGAAGTCATCGTCATCTAAATCAACGAAGTCGAACGCTTCTAGAGGAATTTCCTCCGTGGGGTTTCGAAGACGCTTTATTAATGTATAGATCAGCTGTGCATTCAAAGGTACCTGATCCTTACCGGCATCTGGAACTGAGAAAGACGGTTCATGTTCTGAAACTTCAAGTTTCGAATATTTGACTTTACCAACTTTGCGGGTCCGCTTTGTTCGTTCATATTCAATGGTGAGAGTCGAAGAAGTGGGAGAAGTAATGTTTTCGTAAGAGTGTCGACTACTCCGCGAAGATATTACCTCACAGCCACACTCCTTCGCACACGCACCATATTTCCGTTGCGTCGTTCCGCGCTCAAGGAAGACTTCAAGGGGAGCTTCAGATAGTGAGAGGCTTTCATTTGCGACGACTTCCTCAGAAACACCAGCCGGGGCACTTGAGCGAGCTGGTGCGCCAGCATGCCGCTTGGGATTGCTGTTGATATACCCGAATGCCAAAGGCACGTATTCTTCACTGTTGTCGGAAAAGGAATCATCTAAAGATCCTGTGGAATCATCAGATGTTTCGTAATTGACGCCAGCCACGCGCCCCACATGCCGCGGAGGACCATCCGAGATCAGCTGAGCTGGCAATGCGCTTTCCACACTTGAATCAGTTGAAGAGAGGATCGAAACATGGCCGGCGCCCGCCCTACGCCCAGTACCTGAACCAGCTGCTACTCCCTTTAGCATATCTACCCTGTCTTTGTGATCGCTCTATGCTGAGAAAACCCAAACGCTGAAATGCTTCTCTCTTTCTCTAACACATATATATATATATATTGTTTGAAGCTTCCTTCTATCTCAGTTTGAGATGCCCCTCAGTTATCCCCAGGCAACTACTGCGAGTAGCCAGAAAGTCATAGCGTCACATTGCAAAATTCAGATATTCCAGGAAAGAGGGAGATCAGTATTTAGCCTCAAAGCCGTTTAAAGTGAATTACAGCACATGTTCATCTGGCAAATTCAGTCAGCGTTGACAATATATTTGTGCGCCTAGCCACCGGTTCAACATAAAAGTGAGCACGGATCATAACGTATTTGATCACAGCAGCGTAGTCACTTTTATAAACTGCGGTGTGAACTACATTTCATTTCGTACACATTACTTTTTAGATGCGCCTCAAAAGCGACAGCTGTTACGTCCACGTATGCAAAACCTTTGAAGATACGGATCCGAACTCACTGGAAGCGCTGAGAAAAGCTATAGCCTTTCGACGCCATCCTCATACTGATGTCTGCTCGACCCTTTCCACCGCAAAAATAGAACAAAAGAGGAGCTTAGTAGCCTCTCCGTGGACAAGTGAACAGTCGCGCAAGCGAAAAGAACAGCTCCGTAACAGCAAATACAACGACAGACTTGCTTCCGCCGTGAGAAAAGGACAATGCGGTTGACTCTTTATCGCTAAAACAGAAATACCTAATAAAAATACTTTTCCTTACGCTTCGTGACACTCGTCGAGCGCAGGATCATCCTTTCATCACGATACATTTACCCCTTTTTTGTATATATTTTTTGAAACTCAGCTCACCTTCTACATGCGAGAGCAGCAATGTGGAGGGTCGGGCAGCTAACACCCTTTATTGGTCCTTACTTGGCCATTGGGTTCTGAGCGATGTACTCCACAGCATCTGGGATCGACTGAATCTTCTCTGCATCGTGATCAGGAATGTCTAGGATAAACTCTTGCTCAATAGCGAACACAACCTCAACTACGTCGAGCGAATTCAGGCCCAGGTCGTTAACGAAATGTGATTCAGGGGTGACCTTCGACGCATCAACCTTTTCGAAGTTTTTCACCACCTCCAGTACGCGGGTGAGGACATCGTTCTTGTCGAGCAGGTATTGACCGCTGCGAGAAGGTTGTTCCTCGTGATGCCCACCTGAATAGGTGCGAAAGGAATAGCGGTACGCATGTGCAGCTTGAGAACCTGTGACTGCCGCCATACGCAGGGTGCTCTGAGAATGAGAGGTCCGAGTCAGGCTCACCAGAGCTCCAAGTGCCGCGCGCTTGCTCAGGCGGATAAGAAGCGATCGCTGCATCTGTGTGTATGCTTTAGCCGGCAATAGGGCGAAAAGAAGGAGTTGAATGTGCTTCACAGACGGAGAAAAGGTCTCTTTGAGCCCATAAAGATGGGCAGAAATGAGAATTAATCATGGTACCGTGTTTGAAGGCAGCGCATTGTAAATAATTGGGCATGTTCAGAGTTCAAGTGGTAGAATTACATGCACACGAGGTAAAAAAAAACGAACGATGATGGAAAGATTATAGGTAGATTAGATAATTTGCATGAAATTGTTGGAATTCCGAAAGATGCACTCAAATTGCAAGAATGGTACCGCCGTATGCACAATAAACACTCTTAGGCGGCAACTAGTAGTCAAAATGAGCGATTTATGAGGCGTACGGTGAATAGAAATAACGTGAAGATAGTTTCTCCACAGTTGATCAGAGCTGCACAGTACATTTAAAAAAGGGCACCGCTGTAAAACTGGAAAATCGAAAGTCCGCAGCCGGCACTTCAGTTGACTTTCACCTTTCGCTGTCAAGAAAAAAGTATTTCGGGGACTCAACTGGCCTCTGAGCCGTAAAAATATATATCCATGAAGACGGCAGCACTGACTACAATTTGCATTTATTTACGGAGTCATCCAAAAAGTCGATAGTAGTCAACTGAAACCAATTATGTAATTTCAAGATCACACTCCTTCCTATCGAGAGATGCCTTTATGCTGCTTGAGGCTTAGACGTCCAAGAAAGTTAGATGGAGCATTTTCATCAAATGAGGAGTAAGCTCCACTACTAGTCTTATCAGAAACTCCACGTCCCTTGCGTCTCAATTTTTCACCCGACCTCCCAAAAATTAGTCACTGTGGGTATCTGTCACTTTCCATTTTTAATCAACATCCGCCGTGAGCAAAGAGTCACTTATTCAATCTCAAACACTCTTCTGTTGGGGATTGGTTTCTCTTGAAACACCTCCAAAAGAAATTACGAAACATACAGACGAAAACTTTGAATAGGGAAAGAAGTGTTGTCAGTGCATAAGTGGCCTGCTTTCCTTCGAAAAGGATGTCTTAAAGCGCACCCCGATGTACGAATTCGCATTTCAGAGTGATTAAAAAATCATTTTGGGAGTTGGCGAGAAACGCTGGCAGCGTTGACTTTGAAGCGCAATGCACCTTCGTTCAGCCAAACAGGTCTCTCAGTGAAGCGTAGTGATTCAATAGCCATTCCTATCTCTCATTACACGCACACACACCATCGGATGTGCAATCACGCAGCGGTGTGATGCTGCATTTGCGCATGGCGTGAAATGCGTTGCCCAAGAGGGGATAGAAGCGGTCACACCAGGCCGCTTCGCTTTCAGCGCACAGGCCGCTTCTACAGAACCGACTAGCCCATAAGCGCAAATCCACGAACTCGAGGGTCCGTTACTCCAGGCTTTCGCACGCCGCTTCGAGCTTCCTCCGTGACCGACTGAATCCAAACAGGCTTCCTGGGGGCTTTTGCGCCCTCGGTCGCAAAAGCGAGGCCCCCCCCCCGACCCGCCGACGCGACCCCCCACCACCCCAAGCGATCCATTCGCCCCGCAACAATCGAAGAACTCCAGAGGCAACGACAGGAAACGGTCTTGCTCCGTTCCCCCTGACAGGATTTGATCGCCCTCTAATCCTACTACTCGCTTGAGGTGGACTCTAGCCGGAGTATGAGGCTCAACTGCGCCGAGGAGCGAATAATCCGAAGCTTTGGGGTGCCGCGCGGGCGTGGCGTGACTTGTTCTCTGTCCCCTCAATCGACGCGACACCTTTTGCGCAGAATTCTCAACGTCGTGTTTTCAGCGAAATATTCCCAGTTATTCATTGAACGAAGACTTGCCGGCATTTCGCACTCGTTGGGGCTTTCAAAAGACTTTCGCTTCAGGTAGTTATATGTCCCACGTTGATCAACACACCAGATACTGGAGAGCAACTTCCAAGTAGAGTGGGGTGCTTCAGCATTAGGGTGCGCGAATGTACTGCACGAAAAATTGGAGTTGTATCTAGGGCGCTGTCGCTGTCGGTGAGAAACTCTGAAGTCCTTTCTTGAGATGGCTTACGGGCGCCGCAAGTAATGCACGTTACTTTTCGCTCTTCTTTGGAGGGTAGCGAGCGCAGGATTAGCGTTTTCTTGTAGCCCATCTCATTGTTTCGCTTCGTTCATCTTTGATGATGTTGGAAGGGTGTCCTTTCTTTTTCCCCTTTCCGGAGCCTCTACATCAGTGTATTTCCGTGGCGCCATCACGGTCCGCTGGCGTTGTCGTCGAGGCTCCAGATGAAGCCTCTCCCAAAGCTACTAATCATGAAAGCTGATCACTACAAATAAGCTGCAGCGACGAATAGGTTAAAAGTTTCTTGCTGATTTGCTGGCACAGCTGCAGGATGAGAGTGAAGTGATACCACCGACAACTGTTAGTCCTCAGAACTTTTTTTAAAGGTCTCAACACAATAGTGAAGGAGTTTTTTGAGAACGAATTCTCGTTATCTGCGGGGGCCATTTACCACGAACATTGCGGACGTCGAGTTACACTGACGGCGAGTTACTGAGTTTTCTGCATGGGAAGAATTGTTATCGACGAAGGTGCCGCTGCCATATAGTGCCGCTTCAGAAGTAAGTAAGTCCCTACGATCGTCGAGACAAAACTTCATCAACGTCGCCAGTAACAATGTCAATACTGGTCGAAAGCCTAAGGAATGCACTGTTATTGTCTTCAAGGCAACGCTGCTTTCAGTGGGGTTCGATCTAAAGGAAATCTATGCGCTGCTGTCAGCAGTCCACGCTTTTTTCCACTAATGTTGGATGACGCTAATATCTGAAGTTCGGCGAATTGTGGATCTTCAGTTATGTACAGCGCTGAGTTTCGCTTGTACGAACGGCGCCTCTGCGGCATCTGGCACTTGATCGGTACGATGTTACACTAAGAACACGCAAAGATAAGCTTGTGATTGCGACTGCTTAAAGGATGGTCATCTAGCATACCGGATGACAAAAGCGCTTGCAATACTTCCTTATTCACAGCACCACAGAAAAACCTCCAGTGGACACATAACGGGAGGAATATTTACAGAAAGCAAGGTCCTTATAGAACAAGTTTTAGTGGTTCTACTGTTTACCGGCAGCGGAACTACATTAATGACCGGTAGGGGTCATATCACCAGGTTTTTGTATATGATCCTGGTAATATCAGTTTGCGGCTCGTTTTCGTTTTTTTCACTCCCTTTTCAGGCTTCCTTTTTTCTAGCACGGCATCTAACGGTGAATGCAGTGAATTTCTACGCAATCGGATGCTCTCCTATCGCTTCGATTCGATCACGAATGCGGTTAAACCATTCGTTTTGTTTGTAGAGTGCTCGTTTTCAAGGAATCTAGTGAAAGGGCGACCAGGGAGAAATCGAGGTTAAGCGATTGTAGAGTGCAAGAAAATTGCATTGCTTCAATGGCGATGCGTCACCCCACCACACGTGATTCGCTGCGTAGCTTCTCAGCTCAGACTTGAGTTTCTCAGTTTTGTGATCTTCCTCTTCAACTATGGCGCTGACAACTTGATGCTAAACTATGTTCAGCACTTTTTGAAGGATGACTCGTGAAACCTGAGAGCCCGGCTCTCTTGTCTAGCATCTGCTATATATATATATATCTGATAAAAAGGTTTCTTATTCACACCAGGTCCCAATCTCTCGACTGCTTACCCAACTGAAACTGTTAGCTATGAAAGGTTCAAGTAGTGCCAGATGTTCAGCTTTTTTTTCTCGGGAGCAAACTCGAAAGTTTGTCTTTTCTACAGTAGAATGTGACTTGTCAGTTTATGCCGTATTGAGACGCCTCCATCTTTTGATGCTTTCGACCTCTGATCGTTCTTGAATATTTTATTTGAATTGTAGGTGCTTCAGGGAACTGAAAACTACTTTGAGAAATGTTTTTAAATGGTATTCGAGAGTTTTGATTGTCATTTGAGGTGCTGTTGGCTCACTTTCTCTCCTACTTGATTGAATTTTGATCTCATGCGGCGTCTTAGTGTGAGCAAAAGGTTTTTCTCTCCTGGACGTCTCGCTAGTTACAGAGATTGAAAAAACAAATGGAAACACCGGTAAGTGATGTGTCACATCCAAACTGGATCATGAAATGTGCGGTTCTTTTCCCGTTGCTTGTTTCCAATATGGCTGAGGTTTGCGTATAACTTTTACAATACACTTTGCTCAAAGCGATTTGACCGTTTTCGATCTCATAATTATGTTTGCATCTTTAGTAGTGGGGAAGCTACCAGTAAATATCTGAGCTATTCTCTCTTTTGATTCTCTGTTTCACAGGTTTCATAGGGGGATTAGCAGGGGTGGAGAAAAACTCTAATGACTCGTAGAACTGTTTTACCACGATGCTACGCTTTTCACTGAATAGATTCGCGGTGGATACTGGAGCATATCTTGCACGAAGTGCTTCTTGCTTTAAGCAACCAATGTGAGTTCTCTCTTTCGTACTAGCTGTGTCGTGGCGTTGCGTATTACTCTTCTTTTATCCACCTCTCGCATTCGCAATGCAGGGTACAATTACCGGATAAAAACAAAACATGTTTGCTGGTCTGCTGTTGCTTGCATGATATCTCGTCAGGACATCTTCCTCGCCAGTCAGTACGGCTCACATACCTAGCTGGAATGATTAGATTACACCCCATTGAACTGAGCTCAAACTGATGCGAAATCGAATGTTTCTCTTTTCGTTGCCGCAGCAGCTGCTAGGGTGCCCAGTATGTGAAAAATATGAACTATTCGGAATCAGCTGACTCTCTTAAGTAAGCTACGAGCTTGTACCCCTTTTTGTTTGCAACATTCAGGGTCTTCACCCCCTCTTTCGAAAGATACTGTTTTCAATTATTCGCTTAAATCCCCTTTTCAACTGTTTAATGCCATCATTGTGAATGTATTTCTTCCGAAACTATCATTTCACAGCGTTTCATCACTTTTGGATGAACGCTGCAATCAACCATTCTTATTTCGTTTGCCACAGAATTGCTGAGAGCAAGACACTACAATGTTTCTCCTTCACATGATGCCAGGGTGAGAGGTCGGTATGTAGAGTAATCTACGCATGCGGGTCGAGCTTTTTTGACAACTCACGAGGGGTTTATGTATCGGCATATCTTCTTCCCCAAGCAGTCGGGCTAACATTGTTCTTGATCTGTAACGGTCTCCCATTATCGCCTTAAAATATCTTTATTGGATTAGCGCACGCAGAACCCGCGAGCATCGCTAGTGACGCAATGGAAAGGTATAGTTGGGCCAGTATTCCTTTAAGACTGTACCTCTTGAAGAATGTGAGCTGTGCTGACTAGGACTACGCATTCAGAGGAAAGGCTTATATTCCTGTCACCCAGGAAGGTGCGGCTTCAGACACACACTTGTCCATTCGTGCGTCCTGCTTTTTTTCGACCTAGTCCTTGATGTGACTACTGCTGCAATTGAATACCGACAGATTGTGTACTGTTGCTAGTGCTGTATTATACTAGGGAAAATCAGTACAGCTTCGCTTTCATCTCAAGCATAGCATATATGGTATCTGTACGTAAACTTCTTCGTTTTTCTTAAAAGTCGAATCGTGCTACTCTTATTCTGTTCATGAAATTCGGAGCTTTAAGTGTGATCTTGTATCTCCTTCAATGATTAAGACACTGTGAGTGCTCCATCGATCTGTCCATCCTGTCACTTGACAGATGGTGGTGAATCTTGCAATATATATATATATATATAAGGTAAACTTGTGGGTTGTATTGACACTTCAGATCGATTAGAAATCACTCTGTTTTTTCCCCTCTCCCGGCTGAACTCTTCTGTTGCCAGCATAAAATCCGCTTCCCAACGACAAAGTCTTCACATTCTTGCTCTCTCTCCTGACCTTCTCGGCCCAATTCTCTTTTGCGTATCACTTCCCCAACATAGCTCATCTTCGGTAATAATCAGCTCTCAAAATAAAGATAAAATTAGAAAACGGAGAGTTCACGTTCGGTAGAGCATCGCCAGCAGATTGCTTGACCTTTTTTTCGATATCATTCCAGTTACGTAATTTTCTACCCAGTGCCGAGCCATCTCAAGAATGATGCGTCGTGGCTGCCTCTTGCTTTCCGCAACCCTCCCCCCGGAGTGGATTGCAATGGCAAAGAAAGAACTTCGAAAGCGTGATCCAGCGACTCTGACGATTCACTCAATCAACGGGTTCGACATCAAGCCGCTCTACCTCGCTGACGATGTTGAGGTACCTCCTGCGATGCCTGGGTTTTTTCCGTACACCCGTGGCGTGCATTCAACGATGTATACAGGTCGTCCGTGGACAATTCGTCAGTATGCTGGTTTCTCCACTGCTGAGGAGTCCAACAATTTCTACAAGGCTGCCCTCAAGAGCGGTCAGCAAGGTCTTTCCGTAGCGTTCGATTTAGCAACCCATCGCGGCTACGATTCTGATCATCCTCGCGTGACGGGTGATGTCGGTATGGCTGGCGTTGCGGTGGATTCTGTGGAGGACATGAAGCTGCTCTTCAAAGATATTCCTCTGGATAAGGTCAGTGTTTCGATGACCATGAATGGTGCTGTCATTCCTGTTCTTGCTTTCTTTGCAGTCGCAGCGGAGGAAAGTGGTGTGGCTCAGGAGAAGCTGTGCGGCACCATTCAGAATGACATTTTGAAAGAGTTCATGGTGCGTAACACTTACGTGTTCCCTCCCACCCCGTCCATGCGTATCATCGGTGACATTATGGCTTATCTGAACAAGCGGCAGCCCAAGTTCAACAGTATCAGTATCAGTGGTTACCACATTCAGGAGGCCGGCGCTGACGGCTCGCTCGAACTCGCCTTTACGATCGCTGACGGTCTGGAGTACATCCGCTGTGCTGAAAAGCGTGGTCTGACGGTGGATGACGTGGCGCCACGTCTGTCCTTCTTCTTTGGTATTGGTATGAACTTCTACTGCGAAATTGCGAAGCTCCGCGCCGCGCGTACCCTTTGGGCAACGTACGTTAAGAAAAAATTCAACCCCAAGAACCCGAAGAGTCTGTTGCTGCGAACCCATTCGCAGACGTCCGGATGGTCTTTGACGGAACAAGACATGCAGAACAATATCATCCGTACTACGATCGAAGCTATGGCTGCTGTAATGGGTGGCGTACAGAGTCTGCACACCAACGCGTTCGATGAGGCGGTGGCGCTTCCGTCGAAACAGAGTTCGCGCACAGCGCGTAACACACAGATTATCATCCAGGAGGAGACTAAGATTTGCAGCGTGGTCGATCCGTGGGGTGGCTCCTACATGATGGAGGCCTTGACGCAGGAGATGATCAAGAAGGCATCGTCTATCATCGAAGATGTTGAAACGAAGGGAGGTATGACTAAGTGCATTGAGGAAGGTTTTCCGAAACTCAAAGTTGAGGAAAGCGCGGCACGTCGTCAGGCAGCCATCGATTCTGGCGCTGAGGTGATCGTTGGTGTCAACAAATACATCAATCCCGATGATAAAGCCCCAGAAACGCTCCAGATTGATAATGAGAAGGTGCGTACAGGCCAGATTGCCGGGCTGGAGCGCCTGAAGAAGAACCGCGACAACGCCAAAGTCAAGGAGCTGCTCAAAAAGGTGACGGAAGCTTGCAAGGATGAGAGCTCTAATATTCTCGAGGTGGCTATCGAGGCAGCGCGGGCGCGTGCGTCGCTCGGTGAAATTACTTTCGCTATGGAGGAGGTCTTTGGTCGCTACGCGGCAAAGAACCAGGTTGTTCAGGGAGTCTACTACAGCTCCTATATGGGTGAGGGCAGCAGCGATGAGCAGGCCCACCTTTCGTCTCTAAAGGCCCGTATCGACGCCTACGCTGCGAAGGAGGGTCGCCGTCCGCGTATCATGGTGGCCAAGATGGGACAGGACGGCCACGATCGCGGCGCGAAGGTGGTCGCAACTGGTCTGGCTGATCTGGGCTATGATGTGGATATCGGCCCGCTGTTCCAAACTCCTGAGGAGGTGGCGCGCCATGCGGTGGAGAACGATGTGCACATTGTGGGCGCTAGCTCGCTTGCTGCTGGACACCGTACCCTTATTCCTCAGCTGATTCAGGAGCTCAAGAAACTGGGTGCCGAAGATATCATTGTCACGGCTGGTGGTGTGATCCCACCTGCTGACTACAAGGAGCTGTATGAATCTGGGGTTAAGCTGATCTTCGGCCCTGGCACACCTATCCCCAAGTGTGCAGAGAAGATGATCGAAGCTCTCGAGGCACGGCAAAAGTAAAGGGCTCTGTCGAACTCATAGAACTGTGGAGCCTGGCCTTGTTTTCAAAATGCTCGTTTCTCTCCTTTTCCTTTGTTTGGATAATGTTGAACATTTTTTTCCCTGCCCCCCCCTTTTTTTCTTACTCCCCCCTTTTCTTCCCTGTACGGCGTTCAGTTTCCCCACAGACGCGGTACAAAAGATCCACACTTCCCCTTCGCCTCTGTTTTTTTTTTTAGCTTCCATAATTTTTTTTCACCTTTCAGTCTCCCGTCGTTTGAAAATGAGGAGGCCCTGGATTCAAGCACATAAAAAAGCTTCGTTTTAACACACGTTAGGCTCTTCGGTGGCCAGGGTGGGAGGGGTCCTCGCTTTTTTCTTTTCAAGGATTTTTTTTCTTCCTCACACATGCAAGTCTTTTCCTCCCAAAATGCACGAGATACTGCGAGCTCACAAGCATGCACTCACCCCAATACGCAAGAAAAAGCCATCTCGAAGCTGCACTAGACTCAGCAAGGTGAGAAAACACTGACTCTCGTATGCCCCTTTGTTATGTTTCATGATTTAATCAAGTAGCACACATGCTAGCTCTCCCGCAGCGAAACATCTAAGAGACGTATACCGGAGAAAGAATGTCTCTGGTCACAAGCGTAAGTTATTGCGCATCGATCTGAATTTGTTATCTGTGAGGGAACATCAAAGCTAACAAACGACCACAAAAAACGATGTCTTCCGTTTCGCTTTGTGAAGCACATGAATCACCTTAAAATTTTCTCCCGTAGGAATCTCGGTAAGCGACGCAGCTAAATAATGGTTATAATACCAGAGCTGTTGGTTAGCTTAACCTCCTTGATTGAGTATTGTGCTTTCTTTTCGATGAGAGAGAGATGGCCAACGAGGAGGAAGCCTAAAGTCCTTGCACACGAGCCAGTTTTTTCCCTTTCGAAAATACGTTTTCTCTGTTTTGCTTGTCAGTGATGAGAACTGGGGATCTCCCACAAATCAGACGGCAACGAATGCAGCCTGCGGATGCGAAAGTCTTCGACACTTTCTCATTCACCGAGCGCTGACCGCAAGGGCGAGGAAAGGGTGCAATTATGAAAGACATAAAGCTACCTGCCGCTATACAACGTTACCCGAAGAGCCTTCGGTGCGCGCTGATCGGCAACATGGAGGCCATCATGGGAAGGCAAAGGATGATGCCTACACACGCCTCGTTGGCGACTTGCTATTCTGGGCCTTTCACCACCTTTGTGTTGATTCGCAAATCCCTTCGTACCCCCCCCATTTTGCCTCTTCTCTTCGCCGCATTGTGGCTACCTTTCCACCTTCAATCATGCATTCTACTCATTGCTTGGAGCGATACATACCATTTCCTTAGTTGGGCTAGTGATGGCATTTTTTTTTGGTGCTCGTGTGTTCTGTCATTCTTTGTTCCACCCTCCCATCGACGTTTTGCCCCGCTACCGTTTGTATCGCAATCTGTCAAGCCGACGGTGTCCCGCCAAGGCAGACACCCACACACGCTCACACGGGCCGCTGAAAGGGCAATTTGGTACGAAATCCGGTCCTCTTTCGTCTTCCGCTACGGTGGTGGTTTAACCGCCTCTACTTTTTTTGTTTCGCTGGGCCCGCCAAGCAGAAAAGCCCTCGTTGCCGGTCCTTCTCATCAACTTTCTTTTCCGTGGTGAATCGTTTTCCCCCCATCCTATTCCGCCACCTTTCCTGGAGGCGTTCTCGAGAATGCCTTTTTCTATCGGGGGATTCCTCAAGGACATCCAAAATGTCGACCAAGACTTGCGACTGATGGCCTTGTTCGATCTGCAGTCTCATCTTCGGAATGAGGGTGAGGTGCAGATCGCTCAAGAGGTGGTCGACAAGGTACTTTCTTGTCTATCCGGAAGCGAAAGGTGCGAGCAAGTTCAGAACGATGCCGCCAACGTCCTCCCCGAGATGGTGGTCAAGTGCGATCGACGTGAAATTGTTCTCAGGTTTTTGCTGACCCACGTGACTAGGAAGCCCACTGCAGCAGAATGGGATGACAGTAACCTGCATTATCTCTGCGGCATGGCGTTTAAGAAGTGCTGCACCGATTTTGCAGAGGAGGCGCGCCGAAACTTGACGTTTTGGCAGAAGCAAATGGAGGTGGCGCGCAACCTCTGCGTTGCTTGCGAGGAACAGCTAAGCGTACCTGATCTCGACGTCAGCGCCAGGGAAATTTTATACACTGCATTGAACGCCATCGTAGTAGCCTACAAGGATGCGCTTTACACCTGCGATGCGCTAGTTCAGCGAGCTGTACAAGACTTCCGAACTGTTCCTTCATTAAGGCATGCAACTCTCATGTTGATAGAGTCACTTCTTCCCCGTGTTCGCATTTTCATGCAGGAAAACATTGTATCAGAGTCCTTGAGCTGGTTGCTTCATGCGGAGTCCCAGGCGCATTACGTGGTATATCTTCAACTCTGCAATGCGGAGCTGAGAGCCTTGCCAACGCCATCGCCACACGCTATACAACAGGTGTTAAGCTCTGCGTGTGAGCGTCTTGACCAATCAACCAAGCGTGACGACGAAGTGGAAGATTGTACTGGGGTTTTGCTGGAGGTGGTCAGCTCCTTACTGCCGCTGAGTGCACACAATGCAGCGGTTCCATGGAAGCTTCTCTCTTCAGCAGTGAAGCACTTTCTCACGTTTGATCCAAGTAAGGCAGACACAGCTGTTCCCTACGTAGACGACGCATTCGACGACGAGTACGGCGACTATTACAACTACGATGCCGGCTCAACGGACACCACGTGGAGACTACGGATGTGGTCAGCGCACGTCCTACAGTTACTTGTCGCCCAACAGGAGGACAAGGAACTGGGATTCGATGCCCTCGTCAAGGCAAGTGAAGCTTTGTGCGATAGGGTTCTTGAGGTGCAGCTGGAGGCAGTGAAGCTCATTCGTACAGTAATTCGCCGCTCGTACGTCCAGGATGCAACGAAAGTAGATTTGATGATCCGCTGCTGTCAACAATTGTGCACTCTCGTGGGAGGAGGAGATGAGGGGTTGACGGTGTGCGCTATGAAGGCGCTGGAGGACATCTTCAAGACGTTCTCCAGTTTCAGTGCACTTCTTGAGGTGACTATTCCACTGTTGCAGAGCAGGGTGCGCGAGTATTCGTCCACTCTCGCTAGCAGCGCTGCCGCTGTTGAGGGATGCATCGGCATCGTGACAAGCCTCATCATGACGCAAAGAAACGCTCTGCTCAGGAGCAACATTGTAAGTCTCGCGAACGAGTTGCCTCAGATGTGCTTGCATGGTAGCAGCCGTGCGGCGTTGGCGCCATGCATAACCAAGACCGGAGAGGCTCTAGTGCAGACCTACACGGCCACGCAGGACGCATCTGTGCCGGAAGCACTGGGCTCCCACTACAGCGTACTTTTGGACTCCTCGTCGTTTCCGATCGTGTGCCGTGCTGCAGCCGCGGGAAGCTTGGCTAGCTGGATCGCAGCGCATGGATTAGCTTCCATGGAGCGGCATACCGCAGCTCTCTGGCGTGCTTTGGAAGCGGAATCGATGCAGCTGGATGTCCTCCACGCTCTCACGGTCATGTCGAGCAGCGAACGTTGCTCGGTTTCTTTACCAAAGCCGGTGATAGAGAAGGTAGTGGGGCTGTTAGAATCGCGCTTAGGTGACGTGCGGGTGGCTGCTGTTGAATTTCTTCTTAGTCTATTTGCGGCTTCCCATGCATCTTCGTTGGAGGCCTCTTTTACGCCTCGGCTCACTGCGTTGTTCTCGGCAGGTCGACCTCTGTCTCTGGCAACATGCCAACTTGACGAGGTTCGTTCCTTCACATGTCTCCTTGCGCATCTCTTCCAACGCTCCGTGAACGTCAATCGCTCCTTCTATAGGGACTTCGTCGCGGCTGCGTGGAGACATGTTGCGGAGCTCGCCTCGGCGGTGTTGTGGACGCGCAATCGGATCGATTCGACTTTGGGCAGTCTAACCTCGCTCGTGGCGACGGTTCACATGGCGGAAACGACATCTCGCCTTTCCATCGAGGAGGATGTGCGCTTCTTTCTCCAGACGAACTGTTCCCACATGACGAGTGCCTGCGTGGTTGTCCGGTGCGTGTGTACCTCATCTGCGGCGGCCAGTGCGTTTCTGACTACCCTCGTCCCTCTTATAGAGGAACCCGCTCATCTTTTGCTGTGCGTGGGGGAAGCAGGGCGGGTTGTAGGCCTGGATTCCAACTGGGCCACGCAGGCCCTCGACAGTGTACAGAGCAAGAAGGGTGAACTGGTGCGGTCTTGCGGTGAACGAGCTTTATCCTATTGCATGCTCAACCCCTCCAACGTCGAGGCCATTTTGAGGCCATGTGGGATGCGGGCGACAGACAGCCACACCGTGGGCCGCTATTACTACGTAGCCGCCATGAAAGAGGCTGCCACGCTCGCTCTTGACAGTCCCAACACGTCGTTTCATGACTCCGACGTCAGTAGATTTCTTCTAGATCTGTTTTTAGACACATCTGCTGGCACAGATCTCATGGAGCTCTACGGCGCCTGTGCCGGCCATCTTTCACTTTTTCTGCGCGACGCACCTACCAGCCTGCGTATCGCTGACGCATTGTTCAAGGAGGGAACGTCACTGGACACCCGAGTGACGTGCATGGTGGCCCTGCGGCACTTCCTAGGTGCTGTAATTGAGCGTTCCATGAACGCAGAGGCATATCGGCCCGTTATCGTTGGCGCTCTTCTTCGACTGCATGACTTCAGAGATGCAAAGTACGACAAGACGTCGTCGTTACCGCTACGATCGATGACCCTACGGCTGCTCACCGCCGTCGTGCAGCACTGTCCCCAATGGCTGATGTGTGAAGAAATGCGCATCACGATATTCCCTGATCTTCTGGTTGAGCTCCTCGAGGATGCCGCTTTGCAGGGCACCTTCCAACTCAGCGGCTACACCCACACCGTGGACAAGGGGCTGGAGTGTCGCAAGCTCGCCTTCGAGTCGCTCGGTGCACTGTTCCGCAAGGGGAACGAGAGCCACGTGGACCTTGTCGATTACTGCGGCGGGAGGCAAGAGGTGATGGATAAACTTCTTGTTGCCTGCAGTCCCCATCAAAAAGGTGACCAAGATAAGTCGATCAATGACACCGCAAAGCATCTACTGACGTGCTTCATGCGAACGTATCCAGATTATGCTTTCTCATCAGCACAACTTGATTCCTTGGTGGCCAAGCTGGATCATGACATAAGCGGCGTATGCCCATCGACGGAGGCCCAGAAGACGACGCTCTTGTACACCATTAAGTGCATAATGGAACTCTCATGCTACCCTCATATAGCGTATTACCCTGGTTTTCAAAAGGTGGCTGATGCGGCGCGCGCATCTCCGTTGCTTGCCCAGAGCATGAGGGTTTGAGTCTTTCTGTCTCTAGCGTTTTTGATTTTTTTTGTCAGCTGGCTTTGCACAGGAACGTTCGACACGCCGTCTTTGACGTTCCTTTGTTTCCTCCTTTTTTGTGTGAGTTGATTGCGGCTTCATCTGCCCTCTATCTATTCGTTGCGTGGCGATGGCGGACATGTGCATTCGGCTGCAACGGTAGAGCTTCGCAGAGGTGGCGGGGGACAACAAAATATGTGAGAGGGGCAGGAAGAGGGAGGAAAATGCTTCATGCGTCGAAGGTGTTTCCACCCGTATTTTCTTCCTCTGTTTATCCCCTTTCCCCTTTCGGATATCCTCGCGACAGCTCTTCTGCATCTCTTTGCGAAGCCTGCGGTTTCCCGAGTCCTTTATTCGTGCAGTTCCACAACTTAAGCGCCGTTTCTTCGAAAATTATTTATATCAGGAATGCTGGGTGCCTAAAAACACAAGTTGACGTTCCCTACAACATTTCATTCCCTCGCATGCTCTTTTTGTTTGAAAAAGCGAAAGAGCACACCTGAAAGACGGAGTCCTCTGCGCTTCCCATACTTTCACTTGAACTGTCAAGGAAAGCGACGTCGTCTCCCTCATGCCGCTGCGCCTGTGACTTTCATCCAGACGCTAGGGACGTGGTGACACTGTAAAAACGACACACAAACACACAGCAGCACCGACGGCCCAGACGCCCTCTGAAATGCAAGTGGCTTTTTTTTTGAGAAGCATGGTTGCAGAGGGAGTAGGATCAGTGGACAAGGCAGTGACACATCGGCTTTCTTGCGTGCTAGCCGCTATGTCAGAGCAGAGCTTACAAGGCTTCAACTGTGCGGTAGGACATCCACGAGAAAAAAAAATAAGGGAATCGAGGAGTAGCATAGTTTCACTGCGATGATTTCTTTGCAGGCGTGGCGCTGATACCGTCGACAGTCCGCCATCTTTCTACCGTTTTCCTCGCATGGTGGCATCCGAGGGCATGTACCTTTCCCGTCTCTTCTTTTTGTTTCACTGCTTTTCTTTATCGACCTTTTGCACCCTTCCCTCGCGTTTCTCACCTTTTTTTTTGTTTTGTTTCGTGTGAAACACGGCGCTCTCTGTTTCTTCTGCAGCGAGCTTCACCGTTGGTGGGTCGGGTCTAGCTTTCGTTGCACTTTTAGCACTCGGGGACGACGCGCTGGGCGGCAGAGCGAAGAGTGACAGTGAAAAGTGAGGGAGAGTACAGGATGGAAGACGGAGGTGACCCTGTGGGAGGCATCATTCGACCACTATGAAACGACTGGCGCTACTTCTGTGCCCTCGTAGAGGAGGTGACGTATCCTCCATTCTATTTCCCCCAGCAGTAATAGAGGCTCAACTGCCGATCGCCGCCGCACAGCTGTGCCACTTATGCAACACACCTACGTGTCCACCCAGCGAAATAGCGAAGCGGGCTGCAGAACTGCTTCCGTCGATTGCTAAAGGGGAAGTAGGACTACACCAGCAGTTGCAGGTGCTCAGTTCACTGGCAAGCCGAGCTATTCGTAATGAAAATGTAATGCTACAGTGCTTGTGGAACGTCTTCAAAGCTCCTTTACGCAGTACGGCTATCCTCGCTGCGGAGATGGCCGATACTTCAGGGGCAAACGCGAGTCTGTCGCTGCCAGAGCTCGCTGCGTACACCGCTCGCGCATTTCGCGTGATGGGTGAACAGCGATTTCTGAACGATCCACAAATGCTGGCTGTGGCTCTGGGCCGCTGCGTGGAGCTGGCTCCTCACGCCACCCTCGCCGGCATTTGCAACGTTTACGCAGGACTGAGCGCCATGGACCGCACGTTTTTCAGCATGGCTGAGGTGTCTCACTACCGAAGCGAGTTGACGGAACAGTTGACCAAGATGGAGGTCCACGAGTTGACGGACACCCCAGACGAAGAAACACTCCGGCACCAGCCAAATTTGGTAGACGTTCTCTGCGGTGAGTTGGAGCTTCATCTTCGTCGCTGTGCGGTCTCCCTCATGGAGGAGGGGCCTGTGCATCCGCGAGGCGGTGGAAGTTCACAACGTGATCTATGCGTGCCCTCCGTGTCCTTTGCCTTTGCCACCAATGCGGACGAGACTGAGCGGGAGTGGTTTTTACAGGTGCTAAAGGCGCTCGCTGTGGTAGGGGTTGTACATGCCGATACGCTGAACACGCTATGCGCGCTCGCCGTACGTTATCGAGAAACATCATCCATGGCCTTCTTCATTTCCGCGCTGACCTACGCCTCACACATCGCAGAGCGTGTCATCGACCCCGCGAGCTTTGAGGAGTCGGTGTCGGTGCGGGATGCGCGACGCAACCTCACCATGCGGCTCAGTGAGGAGATCCAGCGCGGGCGTGGTGTGAAAGACTATCTGCGACACCACCCCCAAGAGCTGCTTATGCTACGCCGTCTGTTCGAGCGAGAGGCCGCAGACTCCTCCCTCTCACCAGCCCTATGGGACACCGTGCGGTGTGTGAGAGTGGCGCATCGCCACACCTTAACAGCTCATCAAGCGAGTCGCCGACCGTCCGGCAAGCTCTTCGAGCAACGGTATAGCGTAAAAGTAAAGCCCATTTCCGTGGACATCTCCGAAGCGGAGCGATTTGTACCCCCCGAATTCAAAACCTGGCGTAGTCCCACAGCAACTGCGCGTGGCGGTCACCTAAAGAAGCGCGGTGCGCCTCGCCAGGTGGCGTTCGGGACACGTCGCATCTCCAAAAACTATGTTCAGGAAAAGCGAAAAAAGTTTTGTCCATCGCGGGCGTAATGGCCGCAAACGCAAAAACACACAATTATATACTTTAGGGTAACTGAATTCTCTGTCTTTGGTACCGTGCAGCACAGAGTGATCTCCTTCCTCCCTTCTCTGCTAAGATACGTACATATATATATATATATATAGGTACGCAGACACATTGATGAAAATAGTTCATGCGGTGCCGGACGTCGATATGGGATAGAGCATAAGACGCTCAGCGCTTGTTTTCTTCCAAGGAGGAAGTCACCGCAGCACGCAAGTCTCACGGGGAAAGGAAAGAGAAAGAGTGCATGGCAGATTGTCGTTGCCTTCGTTGGCTGTGCGGCGCCGGTACGCAGACGTTGCCTTTTGAGAACGGTTCTCGCGCTCCCCCCAAAAGATCCGCTACTTACTGCTCGCCAAGCGAGTTCAGGCCTGCTTTTTGAGAATCGATCGGCGCTGCAGCTTTCCCGGTGCGTGGCTCCTGCCGGAGCGCCACAACTCACATCAGTGGATGGGAAGGACTTCCGCAAAGGCTTCTTCTCTTTCGTCTCCCTCCACCTCTACCTTTAGTTCTCCCTATTCCCATCCTTCATCTTCTTGCTTTTTCCTCACTCCTTCGCGTCTCTGAACGCTCCCCTCCTTCCCTCTCTCTCCCCGAGTAAAGGGGAATGACCCTTCTCCGCTTTTTACATCTTCATCAAAGTGCAAGTCTTTGCTGTACATCCTCTTCTTTTTTTTTCCTTCTCGGTACCCTCTACGGACTGTGCCGCCGCTTTTCCCTTTTGGGACTGTCTCACGCAGTGGCACCAGCACCTGGAGACAAAAAAAGAGGAGGGGTGCGTGTGCCGTTGTTGCTGGTGTGTTGCCTCTTTGTGATAGAGAGCTGCTTGTGATATCTGCTCTACGTGGGGGTCTGCAGGTCTCCTGCTCGGATGTTCTTCGGTCCTTAAGTCTGGCGTTGAACGCGACCGGAAGACGGTCTGCGCCGGTGCTGGAGAATGATCAAGAGCAAAGATGCCCTCCATCCCGTCAGGCGCCCTTGTGGGATGATGGATGGTCGTCCCGTAATCATGCCAAGGCCGCCTTATTCTTCATCGGGTCTCTGTGCCTCGTCACAGGATCGCACTCTGTATCACTTGGCACCCATCAACAACGCCTTAGCTACGGTGGCTGCTCCGGATGTGCCATCGGTGCCTCAGCCACCACCGCTGCACACACCGTTGCCCCCTGCCCTTCCTCTCGTACCTTTGTCTGCGGCAGCGGCACGCTCGCTGGTTTCAAGCGAGGCGGTGACTCGACCAGTGCAGATGTGGCCTGCAGTTAGATCATCGCGCCAACGACGACGCCTAGCGGCACACGAGTCGAAGGCGCCGCTCGCTCTACAACTCGAGGCTTTTATTCGCCGTGAGCACCAGCAATACCTGCGCGAGCATCCTACATGCTCTCGCACGGACTGCCTGCACATCTTCCGAGAAGCATTCAACACATTTGTAAACCACTTCTCCGAATTTCGTGGTGTCTTATCTATCATTCAGGACGAATACGATGCCGCACTGAATGAAATGGCCGAGCGAGTAAAGAAAATGAAGGTAGAATACCTAGAGAGTCAAGCGGATCGAGAGATGCATGCGATGGAGCTCATGCAGCTGAAGGAGTCGATGAATGCAACTATCAGCAATCAGAAGGCACAGCTGAGCTCTACACAAGAACTGGTGCACGCGATGCGCGATCAGCTCACGGCGGCGGAGCACACCAACGCACTCATGGCATCTGAGATGGAGCAGAGAAGAAAGACGTACATGGAGGCGCAACAACAAGTGAAGCTGCTATCGCACGCGATGATTGAAGAGAGTGCGCGGACGGCGATGGCGCGCGAGGCCACCACGAAGCTGGAAAAGCAGTGCCAATTGCAGGAAGCACGTATAAAGGTGCTGAAGGAAAACGTAGTGGAGTTGGAGGGGACCGTGCGGCAGCAAGCGTACATGCAGATGGCGGGGGGGTCCTTCGCTGCTACGCCGGAGCCGACGGAGCAGGAACAGCTTCGATCGTCCCTTAAGGCCCCATGGCTGCCAGATGATTCGGGTGATGCCGCGGGAAGCCGCTACACAAAAAACTACGTGACGAGTCTGTTCACACGCATCGATGAACTGAAAATGAAGTTGGCCGCCAGCACCAAAAAACCGGTGAGGGCCCGAGGAGCTCCCTCAGTGACTTTGGTAGACAGCGACCAACAATCCGGGGCTGCGGTTCCTTCTATCGAAGACAACATCGTGACGTCCACAAAGGCGGCGCCCGGCCACGTCAACATCGCGGATGGCGTTTTCCCTGTCATACGTGAATGGCTCCGGCGAGAAGGCGTGGGCGAGGCAGAGGTGGAGCCTACCGACAGGATTGTCCCGCCTGGTCGCTGTTCTACGGAGATCATGGGGTTTCTGGCGGCAACGCAGCCAGTCAAGCATCTCCACCTTTCCTTGGATGCTGCCCTTCGACTTTTAGAGTCGATGTGGACAGCGCGAGAGAGGACTGCGAATGCATCTCGATTATCGCAGTTTTACCTGGACTGGATTCAATCACAGGCGGGTGACAAAGCGCAGGCGAAAACGTTGGGCATTAACATTCTCCATACTTGCCAACAGAACTTCCACCACCCGGACTGCCGCGCACTGCTGGCTATACTTAGAGGGTATTTGCCAGAGGAGCTCGTTCATACCGGTCGGAGTCGCCTCCGACAGTTGCGCCTCTCCGTGTCGAAGTCCACCACCATCATGCAAGGTAAAATGCCGTTCGATAACTTCTTCTCAGAAGTGCGCGCCATTTGCCCCGAGAAGTCGCTTGCCAATATGCTCCAGCTGCGTTTCACCCTCTATCATCAGCAAACGCAGAGGGACAACGTTGATGCAGAGAGTATGCTCGATGACGGCTCCTACTTCCTTTCTCTATTTAAACAGCAATGGGTACAGGAGGTAGAGGATTTTACGCTGCGAGTTGTGGAAGGGATACGAGAGCAAGGCGACACGAAGCGGAACACTGTCTCTCTCGTGAAGGCGTGCGCCGTCTTGCACACGCTTGACCCTCTCCTTTCCGAGGAAGAGGCGCACTTGTACGTCTCCCTCGCTTCGCAGCGGTCAGTCATCGATGTAGCGTCGGCAGCCGATAGTGTTACAGTGCCTCTTGATTCTTTACTTCTCCGCTTTCGCACTTCTGTGCTACTCTACCGCCGCAGCCCGGAAGATATCCTTCATCACTGATCTCGCTTGGGTTTCACAGACGTCCGCTTTCAGGAAAGTCCGTTGGCACGAGTCGATCATTTCTTTCCCTGCATGGCCCCTTCAGTGCATCACGTGCCCTTCCTGTTTCCCCCACCATTTTTTCCTTTTGGGTGCATGGCGTATGTTACATGTTATATATAGGTGTGTGTGTGTGTGTGTGTGTGGGCGTGTGGGCACCGCCTGTTTTATGTTCGTTTTGAAATTCTCCTCTCGTTTGTTTTTTTTGCACAGTTTTAGCTGCATGTCGCGTCATTCTTCTTTCTTTTTCTCTTTTTTTTTTTGGTTGAGAGACTCGCCAAAAACGCTTGCATCCCTAAAACAATGGTGGTGGTGGTGCTGGGCAGTTTCTTTGTCACAAGGTGAACTAGTGCAACTCTCTGAGTGCAGTTGTGCTGAGTCTTTCCTTACCCCCCGCCGCTTTTCGCATTGCTCTCCTACGGGCACTGGCTTGCTTTATTGCTACAACTCTATCCAAAACAACAGCAATCGCAGCAACAACACACGGCACTGTGCGAGGATGTGAACAATACTGAGAGGGTCTAGATGGGCTCGATGCTGAACGGTACCAGCGCTTGACTTATCGGGTGAGCCGCTCAGGAAGCCGGTGAAGATGATCTTTTTTGCTCGTGGTGGTGGAGGGGAGGGTGTGTGTGTGTGTGTGTGTGGAACTTAAAGACGAGGGAAAAGTGCGAACGACACTCCGTGAAAAGGAGATCGCCTCTTCGTTGAAGTCTCTTCCACTGCCTTTTCTTATCTCTTACGCCTTCCCTTCTTTTCTCTTCACTTCCTCTTTCCTTACGAATATGCTCGTTGGCATCGCTTTCCGAGATGTGCTCACATCATCATTATCGTCTTCATTTACCTTCCCCCCTCCTCAACGCACGGAGCACGGTGATTTCGCTCTATTTCTTCGATATCCATCATCTGCATGTGGTCAGAGAATGGGAAAGACCGGTACCTCGCAGTTGTCCGAGCATACAACGTACGTGAGAGTGGAGGAAGTGGCTGCATATTCTGTTCGAGGGAGAGGGCGAGCGAAAGCGCGCTAGGGAGTGCTCAAGGATCACTTTTTTAAAAGTACCCCTTCAACTTTGCGTTTTTCTTTTTTCGTCGACGGACGTTTGCGATGAACAACGGCAGCTCTCTGCGACGGCACGCCCTTTTGGGCAGCCGAAGCCTGCTCCTGGGCAGTTATAACGCTTCGCCGCAGGTCTCTTCATCAAGAGCCTCTTCTTCGCAGCCGCAGGTTGCGTCTGGGGCCGTCACATCCGGAGGCCGAGGTCGTGCTGATAGGTGCACGAATTCTGCCCTGCTTCCTCTCTGCCCTCGTCTGCGTCAGGCACTGGAAGACTTGGTTGCCCAACGTCTCTGCAGCCCGACGCAACCCTTGCCCAGGCGAAGTGTGTACGACGAGCTGACGAATCGATCTCGTCTAGTGGAGGACTTTCACTTTTCGAAAACGACCCGCCGTATCACCCGCCAGCGTTTGGCGCTGCAGTTCTTGCGTCGGTACAACGTTCTCCTTCATGGCCTTCTCTTTTACGCTGAGGGCACGCGAACGTGGAACACCACCAACGAGTTCCACCGGCTCGCTCTACTGGGCGAGTCCATTCTCACGACGGAGGTGCGCACGCGCCTGCTGAAGCTCTTCCCCGGCATTCCCAATGCGGTTTATGTGGAGTTGCTGCCCCATATGATAAGCGGGGCAGCCCTTGCAGCGGCCTTTGATCGCTATGATATGGCCAGTATTGTCGGCCTGCGACCGGAGGACAATAACAGCACAGAGGATAGCGTGGTGCTCACCACCATGCAAAAGTGCCACATGCTATGTGCCGTAGTTGCGGAGATGTATTGGTTCACAGCTCGCACAAAGCCGACGGATTTGACGCATAACAACGCACTTTTCCCTCCCTCGGACGTTCTCATCTTGCATGTCCTGAGCACGCATCTGCTGGAGAGCATCCCGGCGGAACTTATTTACGTGGTGGTGGAGCCGATTGTGGAGGAACTGCGGAGGGTGTGGGTGAATGCGCCCATGTCGTTGCCGTCTCAATTGCGGTTGGTTCCCCGTACCATCCGTGCGCTGTCCCTCAACACAGTGCCGGCTCCTGTAATGTCTATCATCGATGCTGACACGAGAGGAGCACCACTGGAAAAGCAGCGAGAGGCTCTCAAGCAGCGTCGTCCTCTTTCTCGTCAGCCCGACTGCCATTACATCAAGTCTCACATGCGACCGTCGTTCAACCTCAGGAATTTCGATCTCCCCCGCTACCGCATCTTGAAATCTGATCCCCAGTTTGTGCGCATGCCTCTTGCGCAGGAGCGGCTCAGCGCTCCTCCGGACGAGGGACCTCCATTTACACAGAACAGTGCTGGTATTGCTCGTGTCATGGAACTGGCAAGACGTGCGCAGGAGAATTAGCACTCCGACTTCATTTTTTCTCCCTCGTTGGTGTACACGTTTGAGGAACCTGAGTTGCGCTCCTTTCCTTCTCCCGTGCCCCCCCCCCCCGGGTCGTCTTCCAAAACGATAGAAAAGCTGAATGGTTGTTGCTCTGTCTCTCGTAGGGGCTTTTTGGGTTTCGTTCTTCTCAAATTGCCAATTGGGGCCGCTTTTCTTTTTTCGTCAGGGGAAGAAGAAAAAAGAGGCGCAGTTGACTGCTTGATTGGCGAGTGGGCAAGAACGGCATGATCTACAATTTTCTTAACTGGTTCGTCACACAATGTTGAGTTTTCCTGAGAGGGAAGCGAGGAAGGAAAACCGCAACATTCCCGCTGCATGAAAGCGCTTACGTGGTCTTCTAGCAGGGAACTCCGTGGCTGTGATGGCGGCAGCGTATTAGCACAGATTTTTTTGGAAGAACGACCACGAATGCTCGTTGCACCCCCCCCCCCTTTTTACCCGCCATCCGTTCGACATTTCAAAGGAAGCTGTGCCACTGTCCATAAAGTTTAATGTTTACTGACACGGTACGTTGCTGAAGCGCATTTTGGTGAGCTCTCTTCCAGTGCATGTTTCGCAGCGAAGGAAGCATGCACATCCATATATATATATATATATATATATATATGAGACAGCTATTTCAATAGCGGATTGGCGAAGAGGCACTGTTGAGCGAGAAGTTGATTCGCAATGCATGTATGTATATATATAGGTATATTCATGGCCAACTTCTCCCGTCTCTCGTCTCTCTCTGTCCTCTTGAACTTCGGTTTACATCTCACACACGTCTCTCACTTTCTCTCTCTCTATATCGCAGAGACCTGCTGCCATAGAAGCCTTTTCATCACTAACAGAGCCTCCTTCCCCACATATTTTTCCCCTTTCGATGTTTTGATTCGATTTCTTCTTTTTTTTTCTTGCCATCGCATACAATCTAGTCCATTCACACACATATATCTATCTATCTTTGTCTCTCTCTATATCGGGACTCTTCATCCTCTGTTTTCTTCTCTCCTTAAAATAAGGCGGACGCCCCTCTCTTCTCACTGTCCTCCCCTTCACTCCTCTTCGCCCTTCACGTATTGGCAGCCTCTTTGCACACACAACAGAATTTTTATTTTCTTCTCCTCCCAGTCGTACACGTGCTCTTTTTTTTCTCGTTCTCACTGGTGCCTATGTGGTGCTGATCTATACGGCGTTTCGCAAAGCAACTCTGTGTTTTCTCCCCTCCCGCTTCTTCACCCATACACACACACACACACACACACACCTACTGACTCTTTGCCCTGCCCTTGTTCGTGACTGCCACAACTGTTACGTCTGTGTAAACTATCTTTTTTTCTTTCATCTGTTTCCTTCCTTCCGCTGCTCTTTCTCCCCTTTCACCATTTACATACACGAGCACATAGATAGCGACAACAATCCACGCATAGAAGTACATATCAAGCCTTCACCCATATAGATCGTTCCCATATATATATATATATATATAGTCTTTTCGATTACTTACATCTTTTCCTCTTTGCCCTCCCCCCCTCTCCTTGTTGCCTTTTACCCGTCTCCCACAATCTTCTGGTATTTACCATCATCAAGGCCACCACCACCACCACCACCACCAACTTCGTCTCAACGTGCTCTCGCCAGCGCATCTGTTTGCTCCAGTCTCTTCACTCTCTTGTCCCCCCTGAAATCGGTCTGTAATGGATCTCTCCTCCATGAACGTCTGGGAGGCCGTTTCTCTGTGCGATTCGGTTTCCACCATCAGCAGCTCTGCCTCATCCGCTGAAGCTACGGCGGGTAACGACGTCTCCTCCTTTATGTTCGATGACTTCCGAGACGACAGCCTCGCAAAGTCCCACTGTAGACACTGGCTATCGGTGGGTAACCTCAGCTTGTCCACCACAGACACAGAGCTGAAGTCTCTCTTCTACCCCTACGGCGCTGATGAGGCCTTCACCGCGTGGGAGGGAACGACGATGACGGGCTTTGTCGGGTTTGATTCGCCCGAGATGGCGGAACTTGCTGCACAGAAGATGCACGCTTTTATTCCCCGCCGGCAAACACAGGCACTCGCAGTGTACCCGGTTTCACGAGAGGAAGTGATCACAGTTCGAGGTAGAGTTCCCAAGTCTTTTTTGGCTGTGTTGTACAGCGAATGTACCGTGCAAGGCGTGAGTGCCTTTATTCGGCGCAGCAGGTCGCCCGTCACCATTGCCGGAGAGGTGGCAACGGAGATTATGCGAGCTTCCCCAGCCGTGCTGCAGCGTATTGTGGCTGCTCTGTCGGATCTTTCAATGGACCTGCGTGACATCGCTGTCTTCAACGAGGAACTTTTGAAGATCATGCTGCGATTCTTACTGGAGCTGAATGATGTGAACCCTGCGCAGGCGATCAACTGTGGGGCGATTGTGGGTCACCTTTTCCGGTTGGGCATGATCACCGGGGATCCATACTATGTCGCGTTGCGTCTGCTTGAGGGGAGGGGAGTGCCTCGCCTTTCCCTGTTCGAGGGTGTTTGCGCCATCGCTCACACTTGCGCGCTGCTTCCCAGCTTTCACTCCTCCAGGGCTTCCTTCTGGGATCGAATCGCAGAGCTCGCAACACAGGAAAAGGATGCAGAACTGCGCCACGCTCTGCTCGGACATCTGCGTCTCTACACGAAGTCCAGCGCTCAGGCTTCAGCGCCTGCTCTGGTGCCCACGCCTATTTTGCCGCCTTCCATACCTCCGCCGTCCACCTTCTCTACCATGCCCCGCCAACCACTGGTTTCGATGGCGCCACAGCTGCCTCCTCAGAGGATGTCGTCGCAGCGTGCGCGTCAAGAGGAGATGCGGCGCCGAACGATCTACGTTTCCCATCTACCGGGCCTGCTGCCCCAGAACATGCTCCTGGAGCTGCTAACGGCGGCTGGCCCTGTTAACAAGGTTCGCGTCTGCGCTGGAGCTGGGTATTGCACCCTGTTCGCCTTCGTAGAAATGCGGACTCTGGAAGGGGCCCAACGCGCCATGTGCATGAATGGCCTCCATTTGATGGGGTTCGCCGTGCGCGTGCAAACAGCGCGTAACTCTGTGCAGGATGTGGTCACGGAGGACGCCCAAATCGCCCTCGATGGCACTGTGATACAGCCTTGCCGCTTCGGACTCACACCTGCTCCGCTTTCCCAGTGTCTGTCGCCTACACTACAGTGCGTGGGTGTGTAGACTCTTTGAGCATTTTCAAGATGCCATGAGCCATACGGGTGCGAAGGACGAATAGGAGGGTTGCAGGGCGTAACCAAGTTTGAGCACCTCAGACTACGGTATCATATCATATCTATCTGATAGCCTCGCGCTCCCCCCCCCCTCACACACACACACACAACCCGTTTTGTTTTCAAGTTGGCACAAGTACCATCGCTATCGACTCTCTGCACGCACTTCATAGATAGGAACGGATCACTAAAAGCTTTTCTTGTTGCTCTCATGATGCGTGACGCGTGAACAAAAAGATGATCGTCATCGTAGGGCACTACCATCGCTCTCTCCTCCTCCTCCTTTTCCCCCATTTTCCTCCTCCACAGGTGCGAACGGCCGGCGGCAAAGCTTTTTTATGCATGTGGGCGTTTCGGGGCGAACAGCGAAGGCGAGGGACGTGTTCTGCGACTGACACACCGAAGGAAAAAAAGCGTGGCGATGATTACGACGGAGATGATAATGAAGCGGAGGAGGAAAAAGAAAGGTGGTGACTGTGGGACAGCTGCCAAAAAAGCAAATGGATGAGTGAGTTGATGAGGCCTCCTTCCTCTCAGAATGTGCTGCACCGGAGTAGGGTCACGGCAGTATCTGTAAGGCGTCAACCTTCTGCTCCCGTGAAATAGCGCCTTTTCTGCCTCAAAAAAATATTTTTACTTGCTTACAACCGCCTGAGCTGGTTGCGGGCCCCGATAGTAGAAGAGGCTGCGATGCATGAAGAGGGCGTCTGTGTGTGTGAGTAAGCGTCGTGGTAAGATGATCGTCACTCGTGAAGTGTGCTGTCTTCAACTATGCCGGTGCCACCACCTCAACCGGCCCTCACATAATGTGAAGATTCGTGTAGAGGTTTCGTCGCGCGCCTTTGCTCCTTCTCCTACGGGTCTGGAGAGGCGCAGCGATTGACTTTCCCACCCCTTCCCAAACCGTTTCGTCTTCGGTGCTGCGGCGGACACCACGTGTATCATGAATTAACCTCACATTCGCCTTGTTGTATAGGTGATCCTTTTCCTTTACTCTTCAAATTTAAAGGTTTCGTTTGTGCTCCCATTTCCCTTCTTTCCTTATTTTCCTGGGACGGGATACAAAAATGTTCGTCTCCCTCTCCCTCTTTCTTTCGTTCCAGATCCTCCTTCCTTTTCCTCTTCCAGGGTAGTTTCTTCTTCTTCATCTTTCGGCAATGATTTCACCGCTCCTCCCCCTTCTCTTCTCTCCTCCCCCCGACTCTCTTGCCTCCCCCCTTCGCCCCTTCCTCAACGGCAGTCCTCTTCTCAAGGAGACCTGCTACCCTCCCTCCCTCCCCCCTCCACATCGATATTACGTGAAGTGGGAAGGTACCAAAGAGGGTGGGGGACTGTTGATATTGTGTCACCAGCGCCAACTCTCTGACTACGGTCAGTACTGAATACCCTTCGGTATTTCGTTTTGCAACCTTTTTTTTTGTTTCGTTTGCGTCAATACCACCACGAGCGTTGCTCCTATGCTCTACGAGAGAGCGGTGCAACGGAGAACGATGGGATAATAAGATGAGATCTTTTGCCCTTCATTCCCCTCATCCTTTTTTTTTCGCATGTCGAGAAGGTTCTCACGAAACGCACTGCTCAGCGAACTGAAGCCTGTTCCTCCTTCCTTTCCGCCAGACCTGTGCATGCAACTACGGATGCTGTGACACAGATGCGATGCTGTTTTTTTTTTCTCACTCTGAGTGGGTGCGTAATTTCTGTGATTCAACAATGTTCCCCTTCCCCCCTTCCCCTTTCACGTATGCCACATTCTTGGCTCCTCTTTCTTTGCACTTGAGCGTTTTCTTTCTGGTGCGTACCTCCCCGTTCCCGATAGAGTTTAGTAGTGACACCAGTGTGTTTCGATATATATATATATTTGCTCGAGTGTTTCCCGGTGCATTGGCATCGTTGAGCCGAAGGAAATACGTCCAAACCTCCCTCCCACCCCCAAAAGGGATGACACGTTTTGCAAGATGCAAATCGTAAAGCCGAACCGCCCTCTTTCTTTTTTTGTAGGGTGAGACTCTTAAAAAAAAATGTGTCGTCACCACACTAGGCGCAGGCACGCAAACCCGCCCCTCTCTTTTCCTTCATCCCCTTAAAAGCAAAAGAGGGCAAAGCGCGAGATTGCGGTTGTGGAAGCGAGAGAAAATGGAGATGTGAGTGAACACCCCGCGTAAATCTCACCGTCTTCCTGGCCCGTCTCGCTGGAATGCCTGCGGCTTCCTTTTTTTCGTTCGGTTCTCTCCCTTCGGATATGAGTCTTTCTTTCTCTCTCTTTTTTCTGCGGCGCTCTGCATTTTCCTGATTCTTTTCCTCTCCCGTTTTCCCCTCCCCCCTGTTTGTAATTTTCCGCTCTATAGATCCTCCCTATTCCCCCCTCCCCTTCTTTTTCTTCCTCGTCTTGTTCGATTTTTTTTGTGTATGTTCCGCCCTTTCTGTGCTTCACTTCCTCTGCAAAAACCAGCCGAAACAGATTATGACCGTACATGGTGCCAACAGGTTTGTTCCGAGGAAGAACACCAGATTACCGTTTCTTTCTCTCCTCTCGCCTCCCCCTCCCCCTCCCCCCTATCTTCTCTTTTCCCCACGGCAACTGAAGCCAAGGTTTCACATACTACTGTTCATGGTCTTGCTCCTACTTTCCGCCTGTCGGGTTTTCGTATCTCCCTCTTCCCCTTTCTTCTTTTTTTGTAAAGTCATTCCTTTCTCCCCCTCTTTCTATCTCTCTTTTATGTTTCCGTTTTTGTTCTTCTCTTGTGTTTGTTTGCCCCCCTCCCCCCCTTTTGTGCGTCTGTGGGTAGGGGGTACGGGTCTCTGAAAAAAAAAAGAGACGAGAGGGAGATAGAGGAGAGTCCGTCAAAGCCTCTCGGAGTTTCTTTTCCTCTTCTTCGCCCCTTCCCTTCCCCCCCTCCCCTCCCCTCCTCTGTCTTGTCTTCCGCTCGTTCTGGAGCGACGGGCTCATATAGGGGGATACCGGCTGTGACGACGCCTCTCCCTTTTTTCCCGTCCTTTGGGCCCAACAGAGAGTCGGTGGCGATCGGAATAGAGCGGTCCGTGGGGCCCCCCCTCCCCTCCCTCAGCGTGTCGGTTGAGCTATTCTAGCGGTGGATCGGGGGGACTGTACAGGAAGGTCGAAGACACGTGCGCTCCTTTCGTTGCTTTCGTGAGGAGAGGGGGGGGAGTGTGGGTCGGAGAAACGGGTGAATCTATCCTTGCCCCCCTCCACTGTTGTGATGATTTTCATGGGCATCTGTCGGCGACGGTTTAAAGGCGTCCTGTCCTACTTCTATTCCTTCCACGTCGCTTGACAGCGGCATAAGTGGACCACAGCGATCTTCTCAAGTGCGCGCGCTCCTGAAGGGTGTTGCATTTACCAAAGACAAGAAGATCGGATACAGTACCGAAAAAAGAGCGGCCCAAATCTCTGTTGCAACCGTATCGGCCTTAGATGCCGGCAGAGGATCTGAGAAGGTGAGCGAGGTATTGTGTGATTCAATTTTCTCTACCTCCGCGAAGGCTGCTACTCCTCATCGCCCCTCGTTCGGTGGGGTATCGATACACCACAAGAAGCGAATCTCCCCGCTCGGTTGCATTTCATCATCGCTCTCTAATCGTTGTCGTCGTGGTCTCTCGCTTCGGTGATTCGGCATGCATGGAGTTCTGCCCTCCCGCGCTTACGTCGAGGTTCTAACCTTCCACGACCTCATCCTCAACTCTTCCCTTTCCTTAACTTCGTTTCTTTCGGTTTTGACCCAATAGCCATTGCAACCTCCTCCTTCACTCCTTTCCTTTCTTTCGGCCCTGTAAGGCTCCTTCCCCACTTTGCTGCGGCGTTGTTCGTCTCTCGGCAGGCGGCCCACTTTTTTAAATACTGGTAGTGCTGTTTCCTGTCGTGTTGTGGGCTGCACGCCACTTCCCTTCTTGAGCGTGCGTCTGACAGAAAAGCACGGCAAGGACGTGAAGCTCGATGATTCATGTCCCTGGGAATTGGGCTTGTGCGCAAAGTCCGTGTGTTCTGGTAGAGCTCCGTGGTGAGTGCCATCTGTGTCGCCTCATACCTGTCTTCTCCGCGGCCCTTTCCTATGAACTGGAGACGTCCGTTCAAGTTAGCTTAGCCGAGGCACGACGCTTCGCCAGCCAAGATTTCGCCCCAGCAGAGACACAGTGGGTTCGTTGCTCTCCGTGCCCCCGCGGACTTGAGTATCAACCTACCTCTGGTGCTGCATCAGCCAGCACAGGGACAAACAATGACGTCGGAGAGAAGATGGTTCTACGCTGGCCGCTCTTCCATTATGTGGTGAAAGAGATCGTGGTGGATGGACCAAGGTGTGCCGCTCGAGCAACTGCTTCCCATCTGGCCGCTTCGCTCATGGGGCGGTACGTGCTCCCGGGGGCGAAATTCCAAACGGAGAATGGCGTGTACACCGTGCGGCAGATGGCGCTGCAGACGGGGTATTGTGGAGTAGCGCTGGTGGGTGCTGATTGCCGTGTACGTGTGAACGACGTGCGCTCAGAGGTCTACCGCTCCGGAGAGACGGTGGTACTGAGTCCCATGGGACTTGACAAGGAGGTGCGCCAACTGACGCAGTTTATGGAGTGGGCGGACAAATCGGTTGGGTCTCACGTAGGTGTGATCGTGCGAGGCCCACGCCAGTGTGGCATCTCCACAGCTCTTCGGTTTGTCCTAGCCAATCCACCCGCCGCACACGAAAGCGTTCATTGGTCTCCACACTTTTCTGCTATCAAAGCTGTTCGTGATGGGTGGGGTGGCACCGTTATTCTCTTGGTGTGGTCTGCGGAGCACTACTTTGCGGAGGCAGAGCCGGAGCTCGCCAAGTTGCATCTGCGAAAACTCGAGAAGGACATCGCGGAATTGCGCTATGGTGATGGTGGCGTCCTTCGCTCGGTTGTGGTGTTTTGCGTGAGCCATGACTATGGCCTTTGCGCAGCGGATGTGCTGGCCTCTTGTTTTTTCTTCCACGTGACGTTCTCTTATCCTACCGCGTCGCAGCGCGCACACCTTCTGGCGTGTGTACGTGGTGGAGATGCCGTAGACTGGTTGAGTGCTGCGCAGGCCCTGGTGGGACGCACGCGTGCACAGACGCTGGAGGCGGCGCGGCAACCGACCATCACCGCGCACCTCCCTTTCAGAGCTGTTTCATGGTCAGAGATTGGTGGGCTAGCGAAGGTCAAGGAGCGACTGC
The DNA here is from genome assembly GCA_030849085.1 of Borovskyia barvae. NCBI lineage: Eukaryota > Euglenozoa > Kinetoplastea > Trypanosomatida > Trypanosomatidae > Borovskyia > Borovskyia barvae. Next base: position 53,885 of record JASAOM010001003.1, read on the forward strand.
GCCGCGCTCTTGTATGGCCTCAGCAGCAGCCTGAGTTGATGCAGCGCTTTCGCATTGTCCCACCACGCGGCATTCTCCTTTACGGCCCCCCTGGGTGCGCCAAGACGACCCTCATCAAGGCACTTTGCTCTGAGGGGATGTTTTCTCTCATTTACTTGGACTCCGCCACGGTGGTGAGCGCCTATGTGGGTGAAAGCGAGCGGTACCTGCGCGACGTCTTTGAGCGTGCGCGTCGCCAGGCACCGTGCATCGTCTTCTTTGATGAAGTGGAGGTGCTTGGCGGGCGGCGGGCGGCAGGAGGGCACGACACTGAACACGTTCGCCTCCTCTCTACCCTGCTCACCGAAATGGACGGCTTCGCAGATACCCAAGGCGTGTGCTTCGTGGGCGCTACCAACGTGCCCCACCTCTTGGACGCCGCCCTGATGCGGCCAGGCAGGTTCGATCACCTCGTCCACGTCCCTTTGCCAGCACTGGACGATCGCAAGTCGATTCTGCGGCTTCTCCTTCACAAAACAGCTGCTGATGCGGACGCTATCGCCGAGCTGACGGAAGGATTTAGTGGAGCGGATTTGAAAGTCTTCTGCTCGGAGTCCCTGTTGGACTTGCTCAGGGAGTCGGAGGATATTCCTCCTATCTTCTCTGACGGGGAGCTCCTCACGATGTATCTGTTGCAGAGGGCAAAGTCTTTCCAGCGCACTCCCTATGACTCTGCTGCTCTTGAAAGGTTCGAAAAGGAACACCAAACTGCTTGAAGCTCTTCATCCGCCCCCTAACCGCTTATCCCGGCCATCGTCAAATGCCAGCTTCTGCATTGCCGTGTGACACTCGATGCTCGCTTCTTGTGTCACTGCGGATATATATATATACAGATGCTCGCGTTTTTCTCCTGCAGACCTTTTTGACGCTGCTAGCGAGGAGTACTCGTTCTTTTCATCCCGTAATCTCTCACCGAGCTTGCCTTTTTTCGCGCTCCGCCCATCTATGATTTCCTTTTGGTTTGAAACTGGACAGAGCGGGGGGAGTACTGTAGGTGAGTGCATAACGATAACTGGCGCTGCACGTCTCTCTTTACTCGTCCGGGAAAGGGGCCTTGTCTACCCGCTTGAGTGGGGAAAATGAATTGATTGATGGTGCTGCTACCAGCGTTAATGCTACTATTATTATTACTATTCTATCGATTGCTCGCCGCTCCTTTTGTGAAGAAGGAAGCGTACCGCGGCATGTCCATGACAAGCATCTCTTCCCGCTTCGCGACACGGTGCCCTCTACTCTTGTGCAAAGGGGTGAGGGGCAGTAAGTGGCTTGCATGAGATCTGTACTTACCTTCGGTCACCCGTTGCGCCGTTCGCAAGTTTTTCCCAATTGAGATTCTCGCTTCGATTTTGTTGCCATTCATCAGCTCATTTTGGGTCGATTCCGGGCTCTTCTTCTCGATCCTCCCTCTTCCCTCTCCCCTTCTTTTTTTTCATTGGGGCGTTACGCAGCTCACTGGGGTGGTATTTTTATGGGTACCGGTGCTCTCCACCCCCTCACTTCTGAACATACACAAACGCGTCACCCTTTCGCTTCATGGATATTTTAGTGCCTTGTGCGTCGACTGGCTTCATTTGCGTTACGTGGCATCTCTCCGCTCCCTTTTCGTGTGGAAGTTCCTTTGCCTTTTCCCCCTCCTTCGCTTCCCAGCAACAGCTCCTCCTCCCTTCTCCTTTCAGTTCACCCCCCTCTATCGTAAGGCAGAGATCTGCATCATGAATGTGGATGTGTCCGAGCGGTGCTTTACCACAGAGGATAGTAGCTATGTCGGACTGCCCATCGTGACGAAGGCGGCCAATCGCGGAGAACCGCGGCAGCTCCTTTGCAGCGAGATGATTCATTGGGATGATTATCGAGCATCACGCGGCCTCAGCGATGGGCATCCGCGCATGCAGGATGTGTTCGCCTCCGCGTATGAGGAGCCTGTTCCGCGCCCTTTCGTGTTTGGGGGTGACACGTTTGTCTCACGTGTGATCTCCGTCGTTGCCTCTCAGGTTGGCTCGTCCAGTCAAGTATTTTGCACTGAAATGCAGCACTGGGATGATGTCGCAGCAGGGCGGGGCATTCAGTCGGGGGCGCCGACTATGGCCCGCCTTTTCCGACCTTTCGACAGTCGTCTCTTTCTCGTGTTCGACCTGAACGAGCGCAAGGTGATCGAGTTCGCTGGCAACAGCGTGGCCCTCATTTCTTATGGCGGCGATCGGCAGACCTACTGCAGTGAGATGGAACACTGGGATGATTTCGTGCTCGCGAAGACAGGCCAGCTACCGCAGCCGTCCATGGAATCATTATTCTCCAACCCGTGAGAGGTGCGAAAAGTGGCGCAGTGTAATGGAGCACGCCGCCAAGGTTGATGGGAAGCTTTCGCAATGGCAGGGTGGGTTTTATTGAGGGATATTCGGAGTGCCTCACTGTGGCGCTTGACCGGAACGCGATTCCGCCATGTTCTCGGGTCATCAGGCGTGGACCGGCTGAGCAAGGGGAAAAAGGCAGGCAGAAGTTTCTCGTTCATCCCCTCCCTTGGCTTTGGCTTTCTCTTTCACCTCCCCTCCCTATCTCGCTTCTTCGTTTGCACAACAAACTATTTTACGAGTCGTCGTCCGCATGACTGGCAGCGCGCGCGTGCACATACACTCACATGCACACACGATGAATCAATGTACAGCACATCGGATTACCAACTGTGGCCCTCGCGTGTCCCCAGCTCTTTTCACTCGGCAGAGATATTCCTTGCTGCCGAGGTCGTATCTCCCCCAATTGTCTTGTTCCCTTCTCCTCTCTTTCTCGACCTTCTTTTCATCTTTCCTCGCCTCATTTTCCTCTAACGCTATCCCTCTTGCTACCTCGCGTGCGTGTTGCCCACACATGAACAAAAATGCGCATTGTCTGTGCTCGACGAGGACGCGCGACGTGTCTCAGAGAGTCTGTTTGGGAACTACTTCACGTGCATGTGGGTACTTCCATCCCCCAAACGGCTACTTCTTCTCCTTCCCGACATTCTGGTACAAGGGTATTTACATCACCACCTCAGGGTTTTAGTCCCCTACCCCCGTTTCTTCAAGAACTAAAAAAACCTTCTCTGGGTGTAGAACGCTTGGGTACAGTCCCTTCTCCTCTCCCTCCATCCTCCTTTCGTACCTCACGCCCACCTCAAAAAAGGACACGGTGCGGTAGGCGCCTGAGTGCGTTGGGGTGGGGGGGAGGGCCTCGCTTACTTCACCTGCGTGTGTGGGAGGGGGAACCGATAGAGAAATACTATCCTCCTGTAACGAGTATATAAAAGATAACATGAACACCTTTGGCGGTGGTTTTAACCAGCCCAAACCCGGTGGGTTTGGACAGCCAGCAGCCCCTCAAGGGGGCTTTGGCCAATCCGTTGCGACGCCTCAAGGTGGATTCGGCCAGCAGCAGCAGCAGCCACCGCCACAGCAGCAGTTGAACGCCGGTTTCTCTCAGCAGCCGACGGCTGGCTTCGGGCAGTCTGCAGTGGGCGGTTTTGGCCAACCGACTGCTGGAGGTTTTGGGCAGCGGCCACAGCAGCAGATGACCGGTTTCGGGCAGCCGCAACAACAGCAGACCGGTGGCTATGGCCAACAGACTTCACTTCAAGGAGGTTTTGGGCAGCAGTCACAGCAACAGGCTGGCGGGTTTGGCCAGCAACCACAGCAGCAGGCTGGTGGGTTTGGCCAGCAACCACAGCAGCAGGCTGGCGGGTTTGGCCAGCAGCCACAGCAACAGGCTGGCGGGTTCGGTCAACCGGCGGGAGGCTTCGGTCAGCCATTGGGTGGTTTCGGCCAACAACCATTGCAGCAGGCGGGTGGTTTTGGCCAGCCAGCTCAGTCTGGCATCGGCGGATTTGGCCAACAGCCGCAACAACAGCTCAGCGGCTTCGGGCAGCCTGCGGGGACGGGCTTCGGCCAGCAAACGCAAGTCCAGGGTGGGTTTGGACAGACCGCGCAGCCGCAGCCGCAACAAAGCGGGTTTGGGCAAGCAACTGTTGGGGGGTTTGGTGCCGGCCGTGGTACCACTGGTTTCGGGGGAACAGGAGGATTTACTCAGCAAGGCACGCAGTCTGCGGGGTTCGGAACCTCACAGACTTCCATCGGTGGCTTTGGGCGCCCTGCAGCGCAGCAGCCCTCAGCGACTGGTGGCTTCGGCACTCAGGGAGCCGCGGCTTCACCGTTCGGGGCAGGGCGTGGTACCAGCGGGTTTGGCGCTCCGGCTCAAGGTGGATTTGGTGCTCAAACTACGGCGCAGGGTGGCTTTGGCCAACCGGCCACCGCTGGCGGTGGTGGGTTCGGACAACCTGCTCAAGGTGGATTTGGCACGACTTCACAGGCCCCTGCGGGAGGGTTTGGTGCAGGGCGGGGTATGACTGGCTTTGGAACTCAGCAGCCCACTGCTGGAGGATTCGGCGCTGGGCGTGCAACAAACGGCTTTGGACAACCCGCACAGGGCGGGTTCGGCGCTGCACAAGGTGCAACTGGCGGGTTTGGGCAGACAACTGCAGGGGGCTTTGGGCAGCCGGCTGCCGGTACTGGCTTTGGGCAGCCAGCTGCAGGCGGTTTTGGCACCGGCCGCGGTACCACTGGCTTCGGGACGGGAGGAGGGTTCGGGACTGGTGGTGGGTTCGGAGCTGGTCAGCAGCAAGCACAACTGCAAACAGGGACGAGTGGGTTTGGCGCTGCGCAGGGTGCAACTGGTGGGTTTGGGCAGCCAGCTGCAGGCGGTTTTGGCACCGGCCGCGGCACCACTGGCTTCGGGACGGGAGGAGGGTTCGGGACTGGTGGTGGGTTCGGAGCTGGTCAGCAGCAAGCACAACTGCAAACAGGGACGAGTGGGTTTGGCGCTGCGCAGGGTGCAACTGGTGGGTTTGGTCAAGGAGCTGGCGGTTTCGGTTCTTCCCTGCCGGCAGGTGGGGGGTTCGGGCAACCTGCACGGGGTGGGGGCTTCGGCGCGCCGCCGCAGGCTCCCGGCGGGTTTGGACAGGCGCCTGCTGCGACTACTAGTGTGAACGTCGGCCGCCCGAATGACTTAGCCTTTATGTCTCTCCCCGACTACAATGCAAGTCCCTACGGTAATGTACTTCTCTTTGAGTCGTACGAGAGGCCCCAAGTCGCTAAGCGGGCTGCAGGGACCGCGGACGACGACCTCAAGAGGGAGGTTCCTGCTTCGCGACGCGCGATGCACGCCTGGCTTGTAGATCAGATGCGCGTACCGGATGAGAGCACTCTCATCAAGCAGGTGCCGGCTTGTCTCTCTTGCAGCTCTCTGTCCCCTTTGACATTGAAAGAGATGCTAGTCCCCGCAGTGCAGCTGGGTACCGGTGCGGCAGAGGAGGCAGCTGCGGCAGGTATGCCCGAGCCTGCAGTTGGTGCGCTACCGCATTCCTCAACCAAGATGGACACGCCTGGTGACAACATCGCTGCCCCTCGGTGCTTCAACGCAGACTACTCTATGGAGCCTAGCTTGGCAAAACTATCCACGTACACACCGGAAGAGCTCCGTCATGTCTCGCGCTTCAAGGTTAGCCTCCGCGATGGCAGTTGCGAAGTTCATTTTTTAGATCCCGTCAATCTGGTGCGCGTGGATATCGCAGCCGTATTGTATATCAGCAGTGATGGACGTGTGAGACTCTACCCGGACGGCAATGCCCCTCCAGTCTCTCAAGGCTTGAACGTGCGTGTTGAAGTCCGGGTGCACGATCCGAATGGTGCGGCCAAGGAGGAACTCATACGCTTCTGCAAAGAGAGGCGAGGCTATTTTGTCGGGTGGCGGCAGGGATGGAGTGTTTATCGCCTCAATGATGCTCGAGTGGATCGCGACGCGTCGATGGACAGACAAGCCGCGGAGCGCAGCGGTTTGGCGCCACTCTCGATTGTCCGTGAAGAGGACGACTACTCTCACAACCTCGGAGACTCACGTGTCGACACGGAGGAAACAGAGGACGATGATGCTGCCGAGTCACATCACGATGGGCCGCCAGAAGCTGCGACCGCTAGCGCAGACAAGGGCCAGTTAGTGAGCGCTGCGGTGAGGACCTACGCGATACCACCTCCGCCAACATCTCATCAACCGGTGTTGGAGCGGAGGCCGATGCAGCCCGCGGCTGGGGAGTTTTCCCTTCCCTACGCTCTGCCAAACATGTCTGTCAAGTCCAAATGCGACTCGTTCTCCGTGAGGCTGGGCGCGGCGCGGCACGCGGCTGAGTCTCGAGTCTACTACGTGCGCGCTCAGGCCTCTGTCATTCAGCGCGCCTACGTCAGCCACAACTCCTCGCAGCGATCATCATCGGCGAAGACGATCAGGGGCATGCTGGCAAGAAGTGTGCGAGCTGGCTGGAGTGTAGAAGGCTTCATTGCCTTTCCGTCTTACGCCGAATTGCGTGATGGCACAGAGGCCTCCGGGGCTGTACCGGAGGTGGTTGGCGCGCGCGCGGTATCGGCGAACCCCTTCTACTGGCATGCACCGGCTCATAAGCTGCTGACGCAGAGCACCGTTTCACTTCTCCGTTTCTTCCTGCAGTACACCGAGGTAACGGACGACGTGGTCTGCCCGTTCGCTTCGATTCAGGTTCATCGAGCAGCGAGTCGGAATACACTTTCTGAAGAGAAGTTAAAGGCTGCGCAGAACGTGATCGAAGGTGTCGTCAAAGCGAGCGGCACCCTCCTCTCGCGCGTAGAGGCGTTGTCGACGCGTCAGACCTGCACTGTGCTTTCGCTTCTCTCCGCTCTTTACGCATTGCCCGAGACAGACACTTCTGTCCCGAACGTAGTGGAGGAGGCGAGGTACCTCACCCAGTTACGCCACCGCAACCTCGCTGGCTGGCTGAGACGGGAGCTGGAGGCACTTCTGGACAGCACCAGGACACGTGCTGCAGCTTTGTCACCGGCAGAGCAACTCGTGCAGATCATGCTCTGCCACAAGCTGCGAGAGGCTCGCACGTCTGCGAAGGCCATTGCGAACGACGAGCTAGCCCGTGTGGTGCGCGTGTGCGGGGAAGGCAATCAATTTGGTGGATACGTCGAGATGGCGAAAGGTGGATTCCGGAACGGTGAGGAGGTGCGCCAGCGAGTGGTAAGTCTCCTCTCTGGAAAGGTAGAGCCCTTCATCAGCGATGAAGAGTACGTCAACGTTCAAGAAGGCGATTCGGAGATGTCTGCGCGGCCCACGGCGGCGACGTGGAAGCAGCTGCTCGGCATTTTCACTTTTTACGGCTGCGTTCCTGACACACCGGCCGAGGACATTATTGCCACTTTTTTGGAGCGCCTGCGAGCCCCATCGTCGCGCAAGCTCAATCCACTGCCCCCTTACGCTGAGCGCGTAGATACGCCTGTGCTGCAGACGAATCGTGGCAAGGATTTTGTGAAACGAGGCAATACATTCCAGGATTCTGCACTGCTTCTCTTGGAAGGGTTTGCTGAGGGATCGGTGCCACCGGTAGCGTGTCTGCACCCGCACGCCTCCAGTTACGCCGGCTCCGACTACCTCACTGCCTTCGTCATCGTGGCAGCCTATCGGGCGATGCAGCTGCCTCGTGATCAGACCTATCGCGATGCGGAGGTGAAGGTTCTTCTCGGCATCACGGCTGCGCTGGAGTGCAACAGCGAAACATGGTTCTGGGGATTACTGCCGCTCCACATGATCGAGTCTGCTGAAGACCGTCAGGATGCTGTGCGTGCCTTCTGTCAGCGCAACGCCATGCGAGCTTACATACAGAAGGAGCAATGCCTCATTACTGCCGAATTCCGCAGATTGGCATCTCTGCTGCGTGTGACAGAGCGTTGGCTCGAGCCGGTCGTTCCCCCCGCAGAGGAGGAAAACATAATGATGGAAAATATGCCGAGTGTCACGACGCACGCAGCGCTCGAGAAAGCCCTATCTAAGCTGGCCGTTCAGACTTGGTAGAGTACCCCTAGCGCCCTGGTTCGTTGGTATCGCTGCGTCATCTGAAAAATTTGTTTGACGTGTGGGACGGACTCCATGCTAGCTTCTCTGCTCGTTGCCTTCTCGAGAGTTTCCGTTCTCTCTATTTCTCAGAGGTTGGTGGCTGGTACGTGCTTGTGCTGATCCCCCAGAAGGAGTAATAGGAGAACTGCGTACTTATTAACCGAACTGTGTGTGTAGGTGTGCTTGGCCTCTTGGTTGTGGTGCTGTTGCGGTATCCTCCTTTCGCCGTAAGGGATGGGGTTTGTGGGGGATGGGTCGTAAGGGGAAGGTGCATTCCTTCAGCCCTTTCTCTTTTCTATCTTATCTCTTTCGTTTATTCCCTACGCACAGTATGGGCAATCACTCGTGTTTTTCTATGATCTCCTTCTCTGAGTAACAGTGGTGTGCACGCGTATGTGTGTGTGTGTGTGTGTAACATGGCAAGTGTTTTTTTCGTTGCACGAGATAGAATGCACCCTGTGCGGGAGGGAGAACATAAATTGAAGATGTCATGAAGGTGAGCCTGACGTGTGAGGTGTGTGTCGGCCGTCTCTGCGGTGCGGTGGGGAGAGAACACTGACGAGTCTATCGTCTTTTTTTTTTCTTTGCATCAGTAATCCTTCCAAGCCTTTTCTTTCGCCTGTCCTCTCCAAAAGGAAAGTATCGTCCTCTTTTTCTGTTACATGCTGAGCGCACTCTACTCGACGCCATCAGCTTCTGTGCATGAGGAGGAGGGGGGAGAGAAGGAGGAAGGGATGAGCGCATCGAAGCATAAGCTCCTCTTCTTTTTGACCCCGTGTTGGAGGGGGGCGAAGCATACATGTTTTCTGCCCCCGCGGAAACGCCACCCTTCTCACATTGTTGCGCTACCACTTCTCGCGAAGGGGGCGGCCATTGTGTGAGCTAGAGAGTTGATGCGATAGTGAAGTTGGCCGCTTCCTTGTCAGGCAATGTGAGCTGGTGTTAGAGATCACTGAACGGAGCAGTATAGCCACGCTGCGGTGCTCATCGCCGAGCTGGCATTTCGAAGCTTACGTCGAAGGTAGAAAAGCACAATGGAGCCCCCTCCTTCCACAGCCCGTTGTTGCTCTTTGCCACCGTACCCCCAGGAACCCTCAAACACTATGGCCACCTTCGTCACCGCCACTCTTTCTTTTACTTACTTCTCATTCCTTCTTGGTGAACCCGTGCACGTGTTATTCTAGTGCTTCTGTCTCTCGCCATGGACTTCAGCGTTCTCACAACGATTTCGTTTCTTCTTCATCGCCACCCCGCGAGTGCGGTTTTTCCCTCCCTTCGTCTTTCCCTCTCCTCCCTCCGACGGGCGGCCCTGTAGTTTGGTCTATTCCCCGATGGATGGACTCGGCTCTGAGGGTGCGCCTTTTTCGGAAAAACGGAGTGGTTTTTTTTGCCTCTTTTCTGGTAACGTGTCAGACTTGAGTGGAGGCGCTTTCCGTCATCGCGCCTTGGACGACGCGGCGGTGGTGGTGATGCCCGAACACCCTGCAACTGGCAACCCCCCTTCCCTCCTTCCCCCCTTTCACACCCCCACCTATACCTCTATCCTATAGAAGTTGACGTCAAGCCCTTTTTGTTCCCGCTCTCTGTTTCCGGCCGCGAAACTCCCTGAGAATTTGAGGGGACTGGCCAGGGTGAGACGATACGTTTTCGACACGTGCACGCTCTGCTGAATACCAAGTACGCGTGTCCGCAGGGCTGCGGGGGGGGGCGGGTGTGTGTGTGTGTGTGGGATGGGCCATCTTGCAGTATTCCCCCTTCTTCTTCCCTTCACTGAACACGTTGCGAAGGGTTCAGCCTTCTGCATCGTTGTCGTCTGCCGTTCGCCCTTCCGCGCCTCCTTTTTTCCCTTTCGTACGTTTTGGCCTCTTTCAGGATCCCCCCTCCTTTCGCTCCTTTCCTTTTGTGGAAACTCTCCCCTACCGCTCCGCACTTCACTAGCCTTGCAGTGCTCCCCGCTATCTAACCCCCTTTTCAGGATGACGTGGCATCTGAGCACATCGCTGGTGCGCTTACCACGGCTTAGTCTGCGTTTCCCTGGGAGTGGAAAGATTGAAGATATGCGCCTCTTCACGCAGACTCTGTACACGTACTGGTACCATAAAGGGTTTTGGGGTGCCACTGTCGCCTCCGCGGTGGACTTTCTGAACGCTTTTGTGCTGTTGGTCGTGGCGATTATCTTCACCATGCGATTTGACTGGACCGTGGCGCTGCAGTGCACCGAGCCCGAATGTGCTGCACACTCGCTCCTCACCAGCTTCCACGCCCCCTACTTCTTCCGTCCGTCCCCGGCGGGGCACCTGTGGGGCTCCATTTTCCTCTTTACCACCATCGGCTGCAGCTTGTACGAGCTGGCGCGCCTCTTCGAAACGTATTATCTTCAGCTCGAGGTGGAAGATGTAGCCCGGGAGGCAGGCGTGGACACCGGCTTTCTCTCCCCATTCCACCGGTGGCATTACCACTGGCGACGGGGCTTGAACGGGCGTGACGGACATGAGTTCATTGGGCTTTGCGGCGGTGAGGCTATCGCGCTGAGCACCGCGGGCTGGGGGGAATTCCTCGAAACGGTCTGTGCTGCCGTCGGCCGAAGCGGCCACGTGAAATTTGGCGCCCCTGGTGAACCCCTCAACCCACTGCGCGCCGTGCAGAGCTTTTTGCAGCTCGAGAACTATCTCATTGCGCTTTACGAATCCCGAGCAGTTCAGGGTATGGCGATGCAATATATGGGGCCGCCTATCCTTATGGCGCTAGTGGACGCCATGTTAGATGCTTTCCGAACGGTCGAATCTCGTCACAAGTGTCTGTGGGCGGTTCGTTCTACCATGCTGACATACGCGTTTCTCTACGGCGCAGGGTTCCCCTTCATCTTGGTCTACTCTACGTTGAAGGTTCTCGTTAAGAATGCGGCGCAGGCCAAGGTGAATTACTGGGTGCTGTCGCAGCAAGTCTGGACTACCGAGGCTCAGTGGCAGTTCCGACTTTACAATGAGGTGGATCACCTGCACGCTTGCCGTCTGCGTGCTGGTGCGGAGGTGGCAGCGCGAATGGTCAATCGCCTGCGGGTTTCCAACAGCATCTCCCGCTTCGTGCGACGTGTCAGCAGTACCTGTGTGCTGGTGACCGCCGTTCTCGCCTTCCTCAACCCAGCGTTGCTCATCGGAGGCTCTATAGGTGGTCTCACCTTCGTGGTGTGGCTGACGCTCGCTCTGATGCTGTACGCGTGCGTGCCAGAAGTCGATCCCCGCGAGAGGGAGTACGCTTACTTGAACGATCTAGAGACGCTTGTCAACTGTGTACACTACGGTGCAGCGGAGTGGTTTCATTCTGCTGACACCTTTTATGAACACATCACAACCATGTTCTTTAAGAATCAAATCCTGGTGGAGTTGACTGGCTTGCTGGAGATCCTTTTACTGCCTATTCTCCTCCTTTATGCCCTGTACGATGGCAGCGTCGAAACGCTTGTGGAGTTCGTCCTGCATCACTCCACAAGCGTTGACGGCGTCGGCTCCATCGCTGTCGGATCCGACTGGAACGCCTCTTCGCTCTCTGGAATGCCCTTGGAGGACCGGGAGGACAGCGGCCTCGACCCGGTCTCCGGCTCTGCTCGTAGCAACAACGATGAGTTTTCCGGTACACTTCTGGCGGGGGCCGCAGGAGTGACCGGTTCTGCCTACCTGCGTGCCGAGAAGGTGCAACTATCAGTCGCTAGCTTCGCTGCGGTGTACTCACAGTGGACGCTGCGCCAAATCGACGGGCCCACTGGGCAAGAAGCTCCTGCCGCCGGACACGACGCAGCGCTGCAGACTTTCTTGCAGGACCTCAGTCAGCGAGTTCGAGGTGCGACACAGGCGCACGATCCGGCGAATGATGCCGGCGTCACCGACGATCTGATGATTTCTCGAAACTCTTGCGCCCCTAACTCCACGGTACGCTCCGCTCGCCGTTCAACGATTGTACGCGAGCAACCCGCAACCACTCCCGGTGGCGCGATCAGTAGCGACCTTCTTACTGTGGCAGGGGGCTTGCCGGCTTTCACTGCCGGTAGTACGACAGCACATGAGCGAGAGCAGCTGTTTGTTTCGCAGGTTTCATCAACTCGTCATGCGGCCCACGCTTCACATGGGGCAGCGCAGCAGCCGCAAGGCCGGGAAATGACGGACTATGGAACTGATCGAAACGAGGCCCAATAATTAGTGACGAGATACTCGAAGCGGCCGAGCCTTTTCGTGGTGGGTTGCTGTTGATACCAGACCTGAAGGCTTTCCTCGGGGTAACGGGCTACGATGTCCTCCTTCGAAAATCGCTACGTGTGCATCGACCCTACTGTGCCAAACCTTTCCCTTATTCTCATCTGCTGCCTTTTGTGCTCTACTTTTCTTTCACGTTTCACGATAGCCTCTCGCGATGTGCGCGTGCAAAAACAGATCTTCAATTTTTTTAAAATTGTATTTAAGAGAGTTCACCTGCAAATGGATTTGCGGCGCACTTGGCCCCCTTCGCCGCAGAAAAAGAGTGAGCGGAAATAGGGAAGGGTGTTTCTCAGATTCTACGCACTTGTCGCGGTGGCTGCGGACACTTTGTTCTCTCAAAACGAAAGCCATGAAGGAAGCAGTAAGATCGACGTTTACGAGCTTATCCAGCGGCCACCTTTCCCAAGTTCATCTTTTCCTGCTTCAGTAACTGGAGAGGCAGTACAAAATTGTACTCTACTTTCATTCTCCTCGCACCCCCCCTCTCATCCCGCTTCCCTTTTCTTTTTTGGTGGCTCTTCCGTTCACATTTTCAAAGGAGTTGTATCAGCATGTTTGCGGCCTTGGTGCATCGTTTCACATCCCACGAATCCCTTCGTCATCACGCTCCCCTTCTTTGACTTTAGAAGGAAGAGAGGGAAAGTGGGGAGGGGCAATAAGCGGCGTGTTTTGCCTTTCCCGCTCTTGCCCGGACTTCCTCACTCTCCACCAACGTAGTGCAGTTTCTCCTCCCTCCCCTCCCCCTTCGAAAGAATAGCAGAACAACCATTCTCCATCGTCCGTACATTTTACGGTGCGTGCGAAGTACACGCACGTCCTTTCCTCTTCCTTATTATTATTGTTCTGCTATTCTTTCGCGCTCCATCCACTGGCCCAAGCTTCCTCCTAATTAGCCCTATTCGGCCTGCGATCTTGCAACAGGGAATTGAGAATAATGAATGATACACTCGAGGCGCAGTTTGAGGCGGCCTGGAGTGAGGTGGAACGACAGGAAAAAGAGAAGCTCAGCAGCAGCACTGAGCGGCTCACGGAGGAGGTGACGAAGGAACTCACGCAGCTCTTGTCGGGGGTTCGTGATTCTCTCACGGAAGACCAGCGAGACATCCATGCTGATCTAGACAAGCTTGTCCGCATGGTTGAACAGTTTCAGAGCGGCGTAGAGATGTGGCGGCTCAAGGCGACCGGCTCGATCAAAGCGATCGAAGAAAAACAGCGGAGTTTCGCCCTACTAGTGGAGGAGACGTCGATTCGAGCAGCTGCAACGCGGAGTGACTCCACCGATCGCATCAGAAAGCGCGCGGCAGAGACGGAAGAACGATGCCAACGAATTCTAAGGACAGAGGCGAAGGAAACGCTGTGAGGCATACCGGGTCGTTTACGAGCCGCCTCTTTCGGTGGCTCTACCCCCTTTCCACCCCTCTTTTCTTCCGTTTGCGTATCGCACAAACTGTCCCGGGTGTTAAGGTTGTCCACCGGGAAGATGGATTTGGAAAACAGAACCCTACATCTTATGCTCTGGTTTCTTGTCGACGCACTCCGTTAGAAGTGGTGCTGGAAAGGAGGAGAGTGAGAAGGAAAGAGGGAAGAAAAGACGGGAAGTTTTATAGAGCAAATAAGCGAGGATGCCAGTGTGACGATACTATTTTTTTCTCGTAGTTTCTGTTCCCTCTTTCATTTTCTCTTCGGATATCGTTCATTGGCTTTTTTCTAGGCCCTTCTCTCCTCCCCGTTACTCTTACCCCCCTTCTTTTTTTTTCTGCACCGCCTCTGCTGAGCGAAGAGCCTGCCATAGATGTACGCATAAAGTACTCAAGCTTCCTCCCCCATCTTCTTCTTGTTCCCTTCTTCCGCTATACATGGGGGCAACAGCTATGCAACATACCAAAATATACATCTTCACACACACACGACGGTCACCTCGGCGTCGCGACCGAGTAAAAAGGTGCTTCACCCTGGGGGAAGGGGAGAAGAGAAAATATGGAAGAGCACAGATCGTCTTCCTCTTCCATCGCTCCACACTCAGTGGCATCGGACGGCCTGACTCACCTACTTCAACATTTTGGGCCTGTTCTTCCCCTGCTGCCTGAGTATTCGTATCAGCTGAACACGGGGTTCTGCGGAAGTGAGAGGGGGCGGTATCCACGGCAGCTGAGTCGTGGATTACTAAGGTTTCCTCCCTTCTTTCGAGGCGCGTTATAGGCCACCTTGCACGATATGAGTTCCATCTCTCTCCTCTCCCCTTTCCTCCTTGAAATGGGTATCTTTTCATTGTTGCAATGTTCATTCTCCCCGTCCTTCTTCCTGCTTTCTTTGGCTGTGCATCTATTTTTTTCTTCTCCATCTCCCCATTTAATGTGGGATTGGGGAGTTTTGAGCGCTGGACTATCGTCGCCATTGGATCCCTCTTTTTTTCCCATACTGCTTGTGGTTGACACTCGAACGCGTCGCTATCACTCACGTACTCACTGCGGCAGTAGCGGAGAAACAACACGAGCACTCGATCCGCTCATCTTCTCCGCCTTCCCCCTTCTCCGTGAAACTGAGGCGTATCGCTTCCTCGCCTCGTGTGTGCGCAAGGAAAATCGCGGCTACACCTCTCCCTAGCTGGGAGCGAAGCGTTGGAGTGAGAATTTGTAGTTTTGCGATTGGACGTTACGCAAGCTGGAGTAAAAAGAAAGGGAGAGGGAAGCCTGCGGCGGCGTGATATGACTTTTTGTTAGATCCCACACTCACCTCTTCGCTACTCAAGGGCATTACAGAGCTGCGCTTCAACGTCTGTCGCCTATTCTTGCTGCGAATCGTTGAGCGTGTGTGTGTAGGTGTGCTGAGTCTATTTATTTCGTTTCATTGCTGCTGTATTTTGTATTTCGGACTTGTTCATCGGCAGAAGCCGACCGCTCCGTCGCTTCCTTCCCTTTTCCAGTAAGTATCCCTCGCATCGCGGATGCGCCGCGTCGCGAATCGATCGCTGTGGTCTAGCCCAGCTACCCTCGGCGGTGTGGCAAGTGCTGCTCGGCGCTTCAACACACACATCCGGATTGCTCCCCCGACGCTATCGTCGCCGCTGCTGCAACGTTGGTCACACCCGCGTGTGAGTCTCGCGACTTCCACCGGTGCTCTCCCCCATTGCTGCCGCAGATGGCAAAGCAGCCAGGGCGGACAACAAGACCTCTACGCCATTCTGGGGGTGAAGCCAGACGCTACTCAAGATGAGATCAAAAGTGCCTACAAGAAGCTAGCTCTCGAGTACCACCCTGACCGTAACAGCAGCCCCGGTTCAGAGGAAAAGTTCAAGACCATCTCCGCCGCATACAGCGTGGTTGGACACAAGGACAAACGCCGTGAATACGATGCGCAGCGGGCGATGTCGAGGGGTATGGGCGGTACCTCAGCGGGCGGCGATATGCATGGGGGATACTCCTCAGGCTTCCCCCGAGGCAACACCGGCTACGGCAATCCTTCGTATCGGCAGATGTCGAAGGAGGAGGCGGATCTGCTTTTCCGTGATCTCTTTGGCGGCATGCGTGTGGACCAGATCTTCCGCAATTTGGAGGAAGAGATGCGGCGCGGTGGACTGCAGGGTGGTAGCCTGGGTGGCAACGTGGGGTCTGGATTCCCTGCAGCACAGCAAACGTTTCGGCCCTTCTTTCGAACGGAGGGCAGCACAAAGAATGTGTTTGTGGATGAGCATGGTAATCGCATGGAGGAGACGACCTACGTCGATCCACGTGGTACGCTCTTCACGGTCCGCCGCACCACCAGCACGGACCCCAACGCCAGCGTCAACCAAACGAGCGAGGAGTTTTACCGCAGCCGGTACGCCGGCTCGGACGGAAGGCATCGCTTTGGCAACGTCTCTGCCCGCTTCAAAAAGCCAGGGGAGGACTTTACGCAGAATGTGTTCGGTGTACGCTCACACGGCCGCAGCCCTTTGGTGGCTTTCCTCATACTCGGTGCTTGGACGGTGGTGTTGGGCACGCTCCTGTTTTGCTGCGTGGGATTTCTCATGCGCCACCCCGTCTTCTTCGCGTCCGTACTGGTTCTCATCATTCTAGGTCGGGCTGCCCGCCCGTTCTGACAGGAGTCGCCAACGATACTGCGCGCTCTGATTATCTTGTCGAGCAAATGCTTGCGCGTGTGCCTGAATAAAGTATATGAGCCTGGGTGCATATGGGTGGAAGCTGGGAGAGGGAAGGCCTTCGCAACCGCGACGGCCCCTGCCCTTACCTTTGGCGTTGAGCGTTCACATCACCATCGCCGGTGCCGACAAAGAGCTTTGAAAAAATGGGCAATGGTGGTTTAGCGTGAAGTAAAACTCACATACGGAGCTACACACGAAAACCTGGAACGCTACAGGGGGTTCTAACAGGGGTGCGTGGGGGAGGGGCGTCGGCAGCGGACGCTGTGCTACCCTCTCTCTTTTTTCTTTTCAAGAAAAAATGATGAGAGCCGACGTTCAGATGGATGAAATTATCCCGCGAAACAGCTGCGCTGCTTTTTTCTAGTCGTGAACTGTTTGTTGCGGAGCATTTCTCATCTTCTCCTCCCTCACTTTGTCCGCCCTTTCAACACATACGTGCGCATGAACTCACTATCGAAGTATCTATATCTATATCGACTGCTGGTGAGCGTATCTTCCGTGTCCTCGATTTCTACGTGCACCAATCCCACCGCTGTGTTCTGCGCTCTCCGCTTTCTTCCCCCCTATTTTCTCCCCCCTTTTCTCATCTTATTCTTCTTGGCCGTGCCATCGGTTCATTCAAGGAAAGAATATAGGGATCGTCCGATCTGTTAGGTGCTTCTTATTCCCTCGCTCCCTCCCTTACTGCGCAATCCTCCCCATTTCTTTCACAATCCACAAATATATATTTATATACTACAAAACATACGCTAAGAGGCAGTCGAGGAGCGAAAAAAGTGAAGAGGAAAACATGAATCGCATTCAAAACGTTGACTCTCATGTGGGCGACTTCCGTCCAGACATCGTAGTGGTAGGCTCCTGCTTCCTGGACTACGTTGGCTACGTGGATCACATGCCGCAGGTCGGGGAGACGATGCACTCCGAGTCTTTTCAGAAAGGTTTTGGAGGAAAGGGTGCTAACCAGGCGGTTGCGGCGGGTCGCCTGGGGGCCAAAGTGGCCATGGTGAGCATGGTTGGCGCCGACGGTGACGGTGGCGACTACATCAAGGAGCTAGGACGGAATGGTGTCGACACGCGCTATATGCTCAGTACCAGCAAGAGCTCCACCGGCCTTGCTATGATCTTCGTAGACACCAAAACGTCCAACAACGAAATTGTCATTTGCCCCAACGCGACCAACTATTTCACCCCGGAGCTGCTGCGGACGCAGACCCAACAGTACGAGCAGCTGATGCACAAAGGACTGAAGTATCTCATCTGCCAAAATGAAATCCCACTTACCACGACGCTGGACGTCATCAAGGAAGCGCACAAACGCGGGGTGTATACCGTCTTCAACGCCGCCCCCGCACCCAAAGCTGACGAGGTGGTGAAAATTATTCCATATCTCCGTCACGTCTCCCTTTTCTGCCCGAACGAGATAGAGGCAGCTCTGATCACCGGCGCCAAGGTGACCGACACTGCGTCGGCATTCCGTGCGATCAAGTCTTTACAAGCACTTGGGGTCCGTGACGTAGTTATCACGCTCGGTTCGGCTGGCTTCGCCCTCTCGGAGAATGGGTCTGCTCCGGTGCACGTGACGGGAAAGCGTGTGAAGGCGGTAGACACCACCGGAGCTGGTGATTGCTTTGTTGGCTCCATGGTGTACTTCATGAGCCGCGGCCACACGTTGCTGGAGGCGTGCAAGCGCGCCAACGAATGCGCCGCCATAAGCGTTACCCAGAAAGGAACACAGGCGTCCTATCCCCATCCTCGTGATCTTCCGGCTGGCGTCATGTAAAGCCCTTCCCCCCCACCCCCCACCCTCCCGTTCAGTGAGCTCACGTGCGAGCGGTGGCAGCCATCACGGCTCGTAATCATCGTCGGCGTTCTTATTCTACAATACCCAAGATAGAGGCATATATATAAATATATATGTGCCTGTATTGATGCGCAGAGCCTTCACTATAACGATACCAAGCAACACAAAATAATCAAAGGATGAAACCGACGCTCGCGCCCCCCTCCAGCCGCCCTCGCTTTCCCTCTCTTTATGCCCTTTGGTGGAGCGACCTTTTTCTTGCGTTCGGCGTGGGGATGTCCACCCATGTGGTACGATGGAGGAGGAGGGCTGGGTCGGGTGGGGGAAAAGGGGGCGAAAAAAAAAAGGTCCGCGAAATCCAAAAGAGAAACATTGCTTGAATTATTACCTGGTCCTAGTAGGAGATTTTTCGTTTAGCGCCAACGGAATTGACGTCCCTCTTTTTTTTTTCGTTTCTCAGTCTCATTTCTCTTCTGTGTTCGAGAAGAACAAGAAGCAAAAGCTCACAAAAAAAAAACATACAAAACGTGTAGGCGAAATGGAATGTTGCTCCTCCCTCCCCCCTTCTCCGTCTTGGTGCTCTTCTCGTCCCCTCTACCCCCACCACTCTCCATATGTTACGCTGCATACTTTTTTTTGTTCTGCACAAGGGACGTACGCGCTGGCTCTCCCTTCGTTTAACCTCCCCCTTTGTTCATTCATCCGTGCTTCCTTCCAAAGCTAATGAAATGGACCTTGGCGACTTCCTCCTTTCTTTTCTATTCGTTTGCCCCCCCCCCCCTCTCTCTCTCATCTTCGGTTGCTCCGCTCTTCTTTTTTTTTCCCTCAAAAGTACTTTGCCGTGCTGTCTTTTGAGAAAGCTAGTCCCTGAGGGTCTCTCGCGTATCGGTACATATATATGTTTGCCTGTTTGTGCAGACAGAGGGACAGCTGTGACGAGGTTCACATGGCTGACGGTCAACCTCGCAGAAAACAAGGAGAAAAGAAAAAGTGGATCATCCACAGCAGCAAAAGGTGGAGGGAAGGAAGAAAAAATTTCGGGATTTCGCGGCATGAAGAGGTAAAAGGAGAAGGGTAAAGAACCTCTTTTGGGAGGGTGTGCGCTTAAAAAAAACGCGGCGTCGTCCGTGGGGCTCATGTCAGAGAGTCTCGAAAACCTTCTGCATATATATATATATATATATATATATTTATTTATTTATTTATATGCAACATATGATGTGAGTAATTGGAGGAGTGCACTCACGTTCGTCTGCGACGAAGGCGAAAAAAAAGGGTGTCTAAGTGAAGGGGAAAGACTGTGCCCCCTTCTTCTCACGCTTGTACACGCAAGAATGGGTGCTTGTTTTGAGGAAGAGGATTTGCAGGGATGGGCCTAACGAAGGCATCCATCACAGCTGCACCATTTTTTCTTGAGACTTCGCCCTCTTCGGATGGCTTTTCCACCCATCACGAGAAGGAAAAATGGGAGGAGGGAGAGGTGTGCCCCACCCGCTCTTTTTTTCGCCCTATTTTTTCTTTTCGTCCTGCCATTACTTCTCTCTCCCCTTCTCACCACTACTTCTCCTGATTCTATCACCCACCTCTTCCTTTCTTTTTCTCCCCACTCTCTCCCCATTTACATCGATTCTGTGATACCATTTTTGGTAGTAGCGAACTTAGACACGCCTGATACCCTCCGTGGAAGGCCTTCACCACAGGCACTCTCTCCTCGTCAGCCCTTTCGTTGGGGCGACCGGCATAAACAAACAAGCATGAGGGAAGAAGATGCAAAATGAGCAAAAACGAAACGGGAATGCAAGAAGAAGAAATGAAAGTGGTGCGCCGTGCGGCTTTCGTCCATGAGGCCGCAGCAAAAAGCAGCGAAAGCGAAGCACAAGAGATATATTGGAATGACTCCAAGAGGGGAGCGTACTGCTGCTGCCAGTAACCTTCTCCCCCCCCCCCTTCCCCCCCGCCTTCACTTCCTTCATTTCCTCGCTTTCTCCATCCCTGGCTGATCTGTGTCTCTCTGGGCATTCTCTCTTCACGCTTCCTTTTTTTGTTGTTGGGAAAACACCTTACTATCGCTGCTCGATTCTCCAGGGCACCGAGAGCTTCTCTTCCTCCCTCCCCCTCAACTGCACTCGACGTTTATCCCCTCCGTCCATGACAGGTCAGTGTTGGTGAAGCCTTCCCTCTCTATTTGTGTGCCCATCTCGATCAGTTACAGGGCCGTCACACCTTCCCTGTCTTCTTTTTTCTGGTTCGACGGTGGCGAACAGAAAAGGCAGTTTCGAGCACTGTGTATCAGCATCACCCATCCCCATACCCACATCCACACCCACACCCATACCCATCAGCATCACCCACACCCACACCCACCAAAACCCACGTAAACAGACATAGATAGACTTCCTCCCCCTTTACTCCTCCCTTTTTTGAGGATTTTACAAGCTTCACTCCTTCTCTCGCGATCCCCTTGTGTTGGTAAACGGGCGGAGTTTCGATCCACCGAGGGTACCTCGCGGTGGTGCCTTAGTACTTTATTTTCCCTCATAAACCGTCTTGTTTTGTCCAGGTGAAGTCATCATTGTACGAACGTCTGAATATATTTACTTCTTCCTTCTTACACTCTCAGCTGCTAGAATCATGACAGACGTCGTCTCCGCTCACCGCCCTTCTTCGCGTCAGGGTTCTCCGGTGCCACGCCGGCAGCTCGGCGTCCTTCCCGTCAACCAACGCTCTTACTCCCGCCTCGGCTCGAAGGGAGCGTTTGGCGATGAGTCTCCGCTGATGTCGCCACTGCCGTACTACCCGCGACGACGTAGCGTGACGTTCGCAGAGGAACAACCAGAACGAGAGGAACGGCCAAACTACAACGCAGCCTATGCCACCTCAGCGCCCGTCTCTCCAGTACCGCGTCGCTCACCTCCACCGGTCTCCATCCTCAAAACGAACTCTTCTTACCCGGGCGAGGACGAGGAGAGTGGGGCAGCACCTGCTTCGCAAGCGGCAGCTGCCACAGTAACTGGCGACCAGGGCCGTAAGGATGTGGTGCGCAGCTCCCCCGTGCCTACGCGCGGACGATCGAACAGCCGTCAGCGCCTTGCAGCTCGCCGCAAGGAGGCGCAACTGCATCACAGTTTCTACGAGGATAGCCTTGTCGAGGACTACGTTTTGAGTGCCAAGACAGAGCTTGAGAAGGAGGAGGCGGAGGAGCGTCGCGTGCAGAATCAATTGAGGGCCGAGCAGGAGAAAGCGAAAAAGGCGGAACGCCGTGGCTTGGAGGCTAACGAGAAGATAAGTGCTCTGCAGCATGCCAAGGAGGTGCTAAGAGCAGCAACAGTGCGCCGCCAGGCTTCTGCGACCCCATCTCCATCACGTGTCCCCGTTGAGAAGCCGAAGCGTGCCTCTAGCGTTCTGCGAGAACTTGAAGGCGACTCGAACCCAGCGGTGCAGGCAGCCCTGAAGGAGCTGGCACGGAGTGCGGCGGCTAGTCAACAGCAACAGCAGCAACGCAGCCGCATAGCTTCCACGATGCAGCCGCGCCGTCGCTCGATGCCCATCGTCTCGGCTGATGCTCTCGCTGAAAGTGACGAGGATGAAGACGACGATACCCGCAAACGATCACGTCTCGAAAGGATTGTATCCAAACTTCTAGCCAAAAAAGGCAAAAGTAAGAGCAAGCGGAGTCTGGTCGTTATCAACTGGTCGGACAGCGACGTGGAGGAGGTCGACATGAGCAATGCTGCTGATGGTGGGGATCACGATGATGACGAGGAGAGTGAGGCAAAGCAGATGACGGGACTGAAGCGTCAGCGCAGCCATCCTGCGAAAAGCCGCAGTGCAGTGCCTTTATCTGAGGCAACGCTAGTACCGACCTCTAAGCCTTCTCGAAAAGCATCCGCCAAGCGTGCTTCTTCTTCCCGTAAACGCCACATCAGCGCAGAGCCCGATTTGGGGGACTCCCTTCTTTTCGAGAACGACGACGAGCAGCCGATCCTCCTGCCGCGCCGCCAGCACACGAGACCAGCCCCGACCCGATCCATCTCCCACATAGACGCGAACGACAACGATACCTTCTTGCGGGACGAGTCTAGCGTGGAGCGAGTAGTACGACGACCACCACGGGCCACTCGTGCGCCTCCGACACGCCAGCGTCGCGCTACGGCCGTACCTTCCCGCCACCACCTCCCAGCCAATGAAATGAACACCTCTTCCGAAGGCGCTTCGCGGGGGAACCGAGAAGCCCCATTCATAGCCACAGCCTCCGCAGAGGAGTCCCATGCTGCTCCTCCGCGTCAGCGCCGTGCAACCGCCCCACGGGCAGACCCAACAGACCCTATGGCGGTATTCTTTGAAGCCGCCTTTCCAAGCCCTTCGAAGTTCGACGAAATGATGATGCAGGCGGGTGGTCTACCCGAATCCCGGCGAGGTGGTGGTGGCCGAGGGGGGCAGAGGCATCAGCCAAACCTTGTCCTTCCTAGCTCCATTGGACGTCGCCGTTGAAGAGATGCCAAGGAGGAATGGTTCGCACGTAGCTCGTCTCCAGCTTTCCTGGGTGGCTTTCTTTCGATCGGCGCAATATATATATATATATATATATATATACATACATACATACATAGAGAGAGAAGGATACGTGAGCAAAGTGCTCTGTCGTGACATAGGGTAGAGATGAGGGCATATACTGACGTTCAGTTTGCTGTGTGCGTATCGTGACCCTACACTTTTCTCTGTACATTCGGTGGCGTGGCCATATACATACTTATTTGTGTAAAGAAGAGCACTTGCTCACCCACCTCCGCTTAGATCCTCATAGGGGGCCCTTCTTTATTTTAGGAAGGTTCATTAGTATTTTTCCTTCTTTCTTTTGCCTATTAGATGTGCTAAAGAGTGCCCTCTGACTTT